>JAVJIF010019155.1:0-110106 GCA_038442645.1 Agave tequilana | reverse complement strand
CCTCTCTTTGCGCGCCTTGTGTTTGCCTCCTCGTGTGTTCGTGTGTGTTCTCTCCTTGTGCCTCTGGTGGGCTATTTATTGGGAGAGCAGGGGTATAATTGTCCCTCGAAAATATGGAAACAGATTGAGTCAAATCTGTTCAAACCTGAAAAGTAGCCTTGCTGCGAGGCTAGGATCAGCTTCTGCGAAGCTAGAAGTAGCAGGTAGATCGGTCTCCTGATTTGTTTTGATCCGTTCCATATAATTGGAAGATCTCCCTTGATCCTTTTACTCGTTTTAGGAGAGTCAAAAGATTATGGCAAGCAACTGCCAAATTTGATCTTAGATTTGATCTTGATTAGATTTGATCTTGATCCGATTAGATTTGATCTCATCTGGAGATTCAATTGGTTAAAGGTTGACAATGACAGACCCGCAGCGGAGCTACAACATCGAGCTCGCAGCGGAGCTGGAAGGAGCATCTGGCGAAGTCAGAAGAAAGCTCTTCAGCAGAGCTAGATAACATCTGTGGCGAAGCTCCGAACATCCTTCTGCGCGGTTGTGTGTGGCTTCGAGCGAAGCTAACTCTCTGCGGAGTAACTGAGCACTTCAGGCGAAGCTATAAGTTAGCTCTTTGATGGAACTTTAAATGGCTTCAAGGCGAAGTTAGGCAATCTTAGCCTCTTAGGCGAGGCTATCCCCTTGGGCTCATGTAATGCTAAGTGCTAGCATCTTAGACCTGCTGAGGTCTGTTTAGAGACAATCCGGGCTCACTGTCTGCTTCACTGGATCAGTAGAGTCCAAGTTGCTTCTTTGTCCCTCAGAGATGGGTGAAAACTGGTCGTCAGCCTATCTGTCACTGTCTTTTGTAAATGTCAACAAGTACAGAACTGGTCGTCAGCTTGTCTGTCACTTGTCTTTTGTAAATGTCAACAAGTTTAGACATTGTTTAGGTCAGTCAGCTTGTCTATCACTTGTCTTTTGTAAATGTCAACAAGTTTAGACATTGTTCAGGCCAGTCAGAATCTTGTCTTTTTTAAAGTGTCAACAATAACATTGTAAATAGGGAAAGTTATTTTTACATTTGAAGCTTCCCCTATTTACCTGATAATGTGTTAAAAATGATTAGAGAGCAAAGCTCCCCCTGTTAAATTCAATTCATGGCAACAAATATTTCACAATTTGTGAATATGATCAGTCTCTCAAATATAACAAGCACTTTTTGTAGACATGTAATCCTTCATGATTTCCATACAATATCTAAACTTATCAGTAAGAGATAGTTTCTGTGATGATCAGTTTGTACTAACAAGTGGATGTGACCATATATGTGTAAATGTTTGTGACTAAAATTTGAACAAATTTTGGCTTTCGACATGTACACAAGGATATGCAGATATATGTTTATATGTATCCAGTGATCAGTTTGTACTAACAAATGTTTGTGACTAAAATTTTGAACAAATCTGCATATTATCACAATGAATAGGCTCGAGTATGATATCAGTACGTATGCAGTGTGTTATCCAACCACCAAGCCAAATTACCTACTTAATACCACACTTAATACTTCTCCCCCTTTGCCATCAACAAAAATCTAAGGGCAAGCATGCATGGATAAGTTATCACAGCATAGCATACATGATAGTATTGTAAGAGTAGTTAAAAAAGACAAGATTGTATGATAGTTATTATATGCCACAGTATCAGTCAATAGAAAATAAATAGTACTTAAGTCTTTTTGAGGAGGACCTAGTCATAGGCCTCTTTTTTTTACCTGAACCATCACAGAATTATCCCTATCATCAGAGCTATCATCAAATTGGTCAGAATCATAAGAAAAAGTATCAGAACTGGCAGAGTTACCTCTCTCAGAGTACTCATGGCCCAGCTTCTTGAGGATCTGCTAAGATTCCATTTGATTTCAGATAGATCAGTTTGAACAGTTCTCTTAAAACGGTTGAATTTATCCTTCAACCCACTGATTTTCTTCCTCAATTTGATGTATTCTTTCTTATTTACTTTTCTGCTAATTCTCTCTTTAGAATCAGAGCTAATAGGGACAATATCTTCTTTCTTGGTATCTGCTTTCTTTCTCTTCCCACCTGGTATTTTCCCATGATGATTTATTCAGTCTAGGTTCTTCCTCTGCCTTGAATTTGTCAAAATCATTTCTGGAAGAAACATTCTGTTGATGGAAGCAGACCCAAAACTTTCTTTTTCCCACTGATGGAGTTTCAGTTCCAAGCTCAAATCCAAGTGTGTAAATACTTTTGTTAGCAAACAGGGAAATCCGAGTTATTCACGAGGCATAATCATAGAGCTCAAGATAAAATGAGGTAGATTGAAGTAGTCAATGTCAGCATAACATAGAAAAACAGTAAGCAGTCTATTTTTATGACATGAAAATGTCCTCCTTGAGGGAGAAATTTGAGCTGAGCATTCTTAGCCAACACGTGAGCCCTGGGGGTGAGATAATTGATAGGAAATGAGTTTTCATTTCTGAAAACTTTGTCAATTCTTTCTCCAAATATCATGGCTAAAGCTTTAGATATACTCCATCTAAGAGAGGAGAAGGACTTACCGAAGATTCGTGGTCCTGAGGCAGTAATTTTCAAAAAATTTTCCAATTTTTCCTCACTCAAAATGATCATGGTTCCCTTCACCAGTGAGAACACGGTGAGATGATCCTTTTTAATTCTCAGGTTGGCATAGAACATGGCCACCAGATTAGAAAAATAGAAAATTTTCTCACATACAAATTCTCTGAGATGAATGAAATCGAAACACTCATCAAGTTGAAAATCCGAATTGAGTTAAAATCAACGTACCTTTCTACAACACAAGGCCCATTATGGAATTCTTTGTAGAACATTTTAGCATCTTCACAGTTCAGATAAATCTTTTCTTCATTTGTGAGATCTTTGCCAAAATTTCTCTTATTTTTCTTCCTTCCCCTATATTTTTCTCAGTGATCTTCTAAGAAATAGGTGTAGGAATGCAAGGCTTTGGAGATGATAGTTGCCTTGTTTTTCTTCCTTTTGATGACAGTGATAAGAGATGCATGTTCTCTTTGTTGAGACTAGAGACAATAGGCCGAGGCTCGAACATTTTGGAGAGGAAAAATTTGAGGATTTTCGAAGAAGGATATGGAGAGATGTAGAATTAGGTTTTTCTTAGGAGGTCGTGGGCTAATGAAGTTATACCACTGCTATTATAATAGAGAGTTAATATGAAGGCAATAAAGTGGGTCGGTGGCCCACAGTACTTTAGTTTAAGAAAACCAATAAGGTCAGATAAGTCAAACTGATCTGGTAGAAAGGATGTTGGTGATAGAATCTGCTGGTAGAATGCCTAAATCACAATAAATTAAGATTAGTAGTAAAAGTTATTCAAGTATGCAAATGCCCAAATTTCTACGAATATTGCAAAATTGTTTAACACACAAAGGTTTAGTAAAAATATCAGTAAGTTGATTGTGGGTATCAATAAGTTTTAATAAGATATCTCCACATTCAACATGATCTTTAAGAAAGTGATGTCTCACATCTATGTGTTTAGTATGAGCATGTGAAATAAAATTTTTAGATAAGTTAATTGCACTAGTATTATCACATAATATACTAGTTGTATCAAATTGGATACCATATTCTTACAAAGTTTGTCTCATCCACAAAATTTGTCCACAACATAATCCAGCAGCAATATACTCTGCCTCAGCTGTAGAAAGTACAACACAATTTTGTTTTTTATTAAACCCAATATACAAGGAAATGGCCAAGACATTGACATGTTTCACTTGTACTCTTTCTATCCGTTTTTACTTCTGGCAATATCAGCATCACTATATCCCAATAGATCAAAACTAACATACTTAGAATAATATAACCCATGCCTTTAACATATCTAATAATTCATTTAAAATATTAAGTGAGATTCTTTTGGTGAAGCCTGAAAGTGTGCACAAAGGAAAACACTGAACATGAATCTGGTCTACTAGCAGTTAAATAGAGAAGACTACCAATTATACCTCTATAGAATTTTCATCTACACTCTTACTATTTGCATTTTTGTCAAGCTTGGTAGAAGTATTTATTGGAATAGATATCTCCTTTGAGTTTTTCATTTTGAACTTTTTCACAAGTTCACGAGCATACTTTCCTTGATTGATAAAGATTCCATCTTTTGCTTGTTTGATCTGCAAATCAAGAAAGAAATTGAGTTTTCCCATGAGACTCATTTCAAATTTTGCATTCTTGTAGAGAAATCTTCACACAAAATTTCAATAGTAGAACCAAAAATAATATTATCAACATAAATTTGAGATAACAAAGATCTTATTCAACATGCTTGATAAATAAAGTAGTATCAATCTTTCCTTTTTGAAAAATTATTTTTAATAAAAAATTTGGCAATCTTTCATACCAAGCACGGGGTGCTTGCTTTAAACCGTATAAAGCCTTTTTCAATTGAAAATATGATTCAGAAATACACAATCTTCAAAATCTGGAGGTTATTTCACATAAACTTTATCATTTAAAAATCCATCCAAGAAAGCACTTTGATATCCATTTGAAATAATTGAAAGTTTTAAAACTTGCATAGGTTAGACGCATACGAATCGCTTTTAATCTAGCAACAGGAGCAAAAGTCTCATCGAAATTAATGCCCTCCTTTTAATTGTATCCTTGGTCTACAAGTCGAGCTTTGTTTCTAGTAACAATGCCACTTTCATCTAGCTTGTTATGAAAAACCCATTTGGTGCCAATGAAAGAACAATCCTTGGGTCTTTGTACAAGATTCCAACATTATTTCTGTCGAAATTATTCAATTCCTCTGCATGGTTAAAAATCAAAATTCATCATTCAAAGCTTCATTTATATTTCTCAATATGAGATAGAAAAACAAAATGTGAACATTCATTTAGAGCTTGAGAGCGAGTTTTTACCCCTCTTAATACATCACCTATGATCAAGTCAGTTGGATGATCTTTAACTATCTTTTAAGACTTAAGCAGTTCTGGATAGGATGTATTTGAAGATCAAAAATAATCTAGAGTATCAGGTTTCTGTTCATCATGAGTTTGTTCACTGTTGGTAGGATCAGAATTCTTGCTGATAAGATCAAAATTACTGCTGGTAGGATCGATTCTACTAGAATCTCCAGAGCCTGAAATATCTGCTTCTCTAATAATCTTTGAAATATAAGGGTTAGTCTCATTAAAGCTCACATGCATGAATTCTTCAACATTTAATGAGCGTTTACTAAACACTCTATAAGCTTTACTAGAAGAGGAATAATCAAGAAAAATATCTTCATCTGATTTTGAATCAGTTTTGCCCAAATTATCTTTGGTATTAAGAATAAGCACTTACATCCAAAAACTTTGACATATGATATATTTGGGATTTTACCCAAAAACAGTTCATAAGGATTCTTTTCAAAATAGGATGAATAATAATACTATTCAAAATATAGTAAGCGGTATTAACCGCTTCTGCCCAAAAATGTTTTGGTAAAACAAATGAGTTTAATACAATACGTGTTATTTCTTGCAAAGTTCTATTTTCCTTTCAACAACGCCATTTTGTTGTGGTGTTCTTGGTGCCGAAAAAGTGTGTGTAATGCCATGATCAAGACAAAACTCAATGAAATTTTCATTTTCAAGTTCACCACCTTGATTACTCTGAATTTTGATAATGGAAGAGCCAATTTCTTTTTTCACCCTTTTGCAAAAATGTTTAAATAAATTAAAAGCTTCACTTTATGAGTCAAAAACAAAACCCATGTAAATCGAAAAAGTCATTGACAATACAAAAACATAATATTTACCATTCAAACTTAAAGTACTCATGGGACCAAATAAGTCCATGTGTAAAAAGTTTGCAAGGGTTTTGAAGTAGATACCTCACTTATTGAATGAATTTTTTTTTTAACTTGCTTGTTCTTTTTAGATTCATCACAAATTACTTCTTTGGGCTTCTTCAATGTGGGAAGTCCTTGTACAAGCCCTTTATTGGACAATTATGAGATAAGATCAAAAATAGCATGTTCAAGTCTTTTCTGTCATAACCAGAAATCATCTTCTAATGTAGCCAAACACTTAACACTTTGGTTAGTTAAGTCGAATAATATCAATGGTTTAAGCATTTTTATTTCTAAATGCTTCAAATAAAATTTTTTCTTCATAATCAATGATGATGCATTTGCTAGGTCTAAAAATGACATTTATACCTCTATCATATAGTTGGCTAATGCTAATAAGATTAGCCTTCAAACCATGTACTAGCAAAATATTTTCAAGAATAGGGAAAGGTTTCTTACCAATAGTTTCAATACCAATGATTTTACCTTTACAATCATCTACAAAGGTGACCATGCCACCTTTACAGCTTGATAGAACTGCAAAAAGATTTAGATCTCCTGTCATGTGTCTTGAGCAACCACTATCAAGGTACCATTTTTATTCTACATTGAGAGAGGTTGGACGGTTACAAGAGAATTTTGAGATATACTTTTAGCTACCCAATATCTTTTGGGTCCTTAAATGTTAGTATCTCATTTGAGAACCCATTTTAGATAAGAAATAGTACGAAAATACTTCCCTATAAAACATGAAGTACTAATATGATCTCTCTTCGTACAATACGTACAAATCAGATTTGAAGTGTTGTTGTGATGAAAGTGATTATGACAATCATGATTTCTGTACTAGTAGAATGACATAGTGCAACCTGTTGTTGGTAGGATGGTATCCTACCGGACCTGATCCGGTTCTACCAGCCTGATTTTGTACATGAATAGTACTGGAGGTAGAAGCAACACTAGTAAATCATTTAAAAGGATCTTTAAATCATCATTTTCAGTTTGAAGTTCTTCAACTTTCATAAGCAATTCATTTTTCTCTCTTAAAATATTTTCATAAATAGATGGACAAGATGCATGTTCATTTTTCAAAGTAATAAATCATTTTGAGAGTTTTTTATACTCTTCAACTAACTCAATGTAAGCATCTTCTATTTCTTCAGAAGTAATATAGTCATCGAGTGTTACCTGTTCATTGTCCGCCATGAAGTATATTTTCATTTGAGATCCTCAAATTTGCTTCATTTTTTTCTTCATTTTCGGAATCATTGGTTTCAATTCATCCCATCCTACATATAAAGCTTTCTTCTTTTTGAAGAACTTTCTAACTTTTCCTTTTTGGTTGGGACAATCTTTCTTAACGTGACCGTGTTTATTGCATTCAAAGCATTTTATGGAGCTGGTCTCATCTTTTCTTCCATTTGATTTTTGAAAGTTTCTCCTTCTGTTAAATTTCTTTCTCATCATTTTGTTAGCCTTTTTGATAACATAAGCAAGGTCATCATCTTCATTCATACTTTCTTCACTTGAAGACTCATCTTGTGTTCCTTTTAGAACTATGCTTTTCTTTTTCATCTGAGTGGCATCATCTTGCTCTTTTTTTTTTTAAGATTCATTTTGATTTCCGCATTCTTCAAGATCCCCATTAATTTTTAGAAGGAAAGAGTGTTAATACTTTGTAGATCTTTATTGAATTGATGATGCTATTGTATTCCATGGGTAGACATCTCAACACCTTGTTGTTCATTTCAAATTAAGTAATAACTTTTACAAGAGAATGGAGATTGTTAGTGATGCTTTTGAACCTATTAAGAAATTCATCAATAGACTCGTTAGGCAACAATCGAATAGATTCAAAATCTTGTGTAAGCATATTTATTTTACTGTTCTTAATTTTATTAGTCTCCTCATGGGTGACTTCAAGATAATTCCGCAAGCACAAGTGATATTTCATAACTTTATGAACTCATTGTAAGATAATTCATTGATAATACAACTAATAACTTTGAAATTAAATTAGTATAAGAGAAATCCCTCTCGTCCATTGATTGGTAGTGAAAAGTGCATTTTTATCATCATATTTACCGTCACATTTCATATTTATTTATATAATTCTGCACATTTATTAATATTTTGTGATTTATTGTGTGCAGGCCTCGAAATAATAAAAAGAAAGAATTAAGCTTAAAAAGAGCCCAAAAGCCCACATTTGAAGCCCAAGTGCAAAAGTGCAAATATCAATTATCAAAGTGCAATTATGCAAGGGCTAAAGTTGCAATTATTAAAGATGAGGGAAGGATAGACTTCTACCCAACCCTAAACTCTTACAGATGAGAATGAAAAGAGTGCAGAGATAAGGAAATTCGTTTAAAAGAGAGTGGGAGAATTCAAAATCTAGGTAACTTGATTATCAAGTTATCTCGAAATCCCAAGATGAAGAGCCAGGATCACACTTCCAGAAGCAAACGCCCAGATGAACGGATCGGGAGAGGCCACGCGCCAAAGCGCGTGGCCAGAAGAGCCAGTTTTGCCGCAAAATTGCGGCAAAAACCAGGATTTTGCGGCAATTTAAATGAGATCAGTTTCCAGTTTTTGTGGGCAGGTTCATCCGGGACTCTTCGGCCTTCTGCACCTATAAAAACCCCCTGCAGTGCAACGTACAGAGCGTCCAGCATCCAGCAAAGGGCCAAAAGCTAGGGTTTAGGTTTTTCTTCTAGGTTAGATTTTATGTTCGTTTTTCTTTTGTAAAATCTGTAACTGAGAGTGGAGGAAGCTTTCATGGAGGAAGGAGTCCATGCTTGTACTGAGGTGACAGCGGTGTAAGCCAACTCTTCTTCTATTTTAATGAAATGCTTGAAGTTTGTCTTTTTTATTATTCTTGTTTTATTTCTTCGTGTTTTATTCTTGTATTTCTCTGTTCCTGTTTTCTTCCATTGTTTTTCTCTAATGCCTTGTGAACAATGAGACCCAATTGCATTGAGACTGCCTAGCCAAAGAAGAACCCTTGATGGCTTATGGCGATGAACATCCTATACGCCATACTTGCAAGTCTTCCAAGAAAAGGTAAATCATCGCACGGATCAAAGGTAAGCAGGCTGAAGAGGTTTGTACGTGTTATAAGTTTTTCTTTCTTTCCTTCTCTAGTTTAGATCACCATCCACATCTTTCCATATTCTTTCCCACAACTCATTGTAAATACCACTTTTCATTGTAAATATCGTTGTGACTAACAAAATAATTAAAAAGATAAATTTTTAGAGATAACTTACAAACGCTTCCATCGCTAGTCCCTCCCTGAGGATCACGACCCGCATAGCCCTGCTACCGCGGATTAGAATTGAGAACCTTGCACATCCTATTCTTAAAACTAAAATACTATATTTTGTGTGCAGGAAAACTCAGTCAACAAATTGCGCCGTTGCCGGAGGGACGGTAAGTTTTTCTCTAAAAAAAATTAACTAATTATTCTTTTATTCTTTTCTGTTTGCAGGTTTGGAGAACAGGAAACAGCAGCAGAAGTGGACATATAGCAACTCTGTGCCTCTGCCTCGAAGGCAGAGCAGCAGAGCCTGCTACTTTGCCGCAGAAACGCGGCAATAGCCGCGGATCCGCGACAATAGCAGTGAATTACTGACTCAGTTTTCTGCAGTTGCTACAAATTGTCATATCTATTTTCTGGTATGTTAACTTTGTTCTGTGATAACCCTGCTTACTGCTAATTAATTCAAACAGTAAACTATTTGTTGTTTAATAAAAATTGATTAGACGTTTGCATATTAGGCACGTGTCTTTTCAATTACTTTATTTTACTGTTGAAGAGTGCTGGAGAAAGGTACGTACGCATTGCATGTAGAGTAGGACTCATCTCTTGGTTGATTTTCTACTTTGAGTGAATCTTATCTACTTATCTTGTACACTTGCACTAATTCATCTTAAGGGCATAACCCATTAACAAGATAAGGTGGGGATTTCATCACCCTTCCTTAGCCCAAAAATCATATCCCAAGCACTCACTCACCCAAGCCTAACTAAAAAATTAGTAGACGTTGGCCCTAGGGACATCTCGGACTCAATAGGAGATTATCCTAAGGGGGAACAGTGCTGGAAGTTGACTCTTGTCAAATCAGTGTCTAGGAAAGGATTGAGGGCCGAAAGCCCGAAGATTGGTGGTTATTTAATTAAGGAACGTCTTTGACGAAAACCTCCCACCTTTCTTGCCCTGACCTGGCTGATTAATTGTGGTCAAAGTCTGCACCCTACCTCCGTGGACAGTTCAACCAGTTAGGAGCCGTCTAGGTCATAGGTCTACCCTAACTTAGGTTAGAATTTTTCTTCTTTTTTTTTTTGTTTATTTGTTTGTTTGTTTGTTTGTATGGTGTGTGATTGGCATATAATAATAATTCCAATTTTAATCCATATTACACACCTAACCATTATTCGGATATTACCAACCCGGCATATCATAACTTTGACCAATCTAGTGTGCCGGAATGGTCTTATCCGAATGAATATAGCCCACACCCTCCATCTTATGACTATAATTTCCATAATAATTTCAACTTGTCACAGAGTTCATGGGGTTTCGAGTCCCCCGAGTCTAATGTCCAACCACCTTGTCCTCCGTATCCACCTTGTCCACAATATTCCCAAGATTCATACTCAGATCCACCCATCAGAATAGAAATCCATCTATCTTGGAAATGATGAGTGTGAATGAGTCCAAGCAACAACCACCATCAATCTTAGACATGATGATGCGTGAGTCCACCGACTCACAACTTCATCACGATTACACTTCCTTTTTCCAAGCCCAATCACAAAAGAGGCTTGAAGCCATGACTCAGGCTAGATTAGCTCGTGAGCATGACATAGATTTGATGGTTCAATCCTTACGTTCTCACCGTCCGGCTAATTCTGATATCGCTGACCACTCTTTTAGAGCCGACGAACCAAGTTGCTTTGGACAACAAGATTCTAATTCAGTACCATCATGTGAACTTGCCGAAACTTTAAAATCTGATAACTTGGCAAGTTTTTCCTTTCATGAATTAGAACATGAACATGAATATGATCATGATCTTCAACTTGATGATTCAATTTTATTTCCTGATCCAATAATGACTCCAGTGTCTCCACCTGATTTCACTTTTTCCGAGTCAACATTGGATCCTATTCCAATTCATAATGAAATTGAATCACCCATTTTAGATGATCATATTGAACTTGACCAATTGTGCAATTTTGAAAATCCTATGGATAAATTGGCAAGTTCTTTTTATTACATTGAACCCAATGAGATATGCGACCTAGATTCTCACAATCTCTTTACTTCTAAAACTGATTGTACAATTCTGACGAAGAAGTTGACCTTAGTTTTGAAGAATTGTATGGCGATGAGCTAGAATTCCTTAATATTGGAAGTAAAGAGATATCACCCATATTAGGTCACATTCCATTGTGGAAGAAGATTGTGGACTTGAGTTTCAATTTCTTGACTTGGACTCAATTCTTGAATCTAGCCCGACTCCTGAGCCCTTACTTGATTTGAGCATCTTCCTTGAGTCGGTATTCGTTCCTGTACCTATAATGTCCAAGTCAATAATTTCATCTTTTCATACTCCATTTTGGGACAAGGAGGTTGAGACAATTAACTCTGAAATTTATTATGAAATTTGGAAATTTGATGGGGTGAAAATACTAAAAATTGATTATACATATATTTTAGTGGGTTATGTAAGGAAAGTTTCTGATGGGTTCCACCAAATTATCTGTTATCTTGATTGGGCCGCATTTCGTGGACCAATTAGACCACCTCCGGAACCACCACCCTAAGGTAACTTCCGCTTTCCCTTGTTCTGTTTCATGCATATATGCATTCATTCATACATTGAGGACAATGCATGAGATAAGTGTGGGGGGGGCTTTACTAACATACTAACATAAGTAGACACTAACAAAATTTGCTAATAAAAAAAATTTTTAAAAAAAATGTTATAAAAAGGAAATATTTTGACTTATTTTTTTGAAAGAAATCTAAGTTAGTTTTAAGGATTAGGAAAATCGTGATTAGGATTTCTAAAAACTTGGTCAAAATAAATAAATTGTTTAAATTTTTAGGTATAGGAGAGAAATTGAATAAGTAATTAGTCTTGATTTTTACCTTAATGAAATATGCATACCTAATGCATATCTAGGATTCTAAGACAATGTGCCTCATAAAAAAAAAGAAAAAAAAGAAAAAAAAATCATCAATTAAGCTGATACATGTGCCTCAAGAAGCATAAGTATTCACGCCTAAAGGTGAGTATAAAATAAATAATAATAAAACCTTAGTTTCGTGGCCTGGTTCACTCGAATTTGAGTCCGCGGGTGTGTTTTCTCACCTGGTGCCCTAAAGCTGACGGTTTGGGAGTCATCGACTTTAAGTTCGCTACATGGGTGGATTAGAAAGCCTAAACTAAGAAAAAATTACGTATATGTATTAACACATCTAAAATCAATATTAGTTAGGTATTAGGGCCTCAAGAAGCCTTTATACTTACACGAAAGAAAATTAGATGAGTTATACACATCAAAAAAAAATATATATATATATAATTAAATAATAAAGAGGCATGAGAGTCCAAGTTAAGGAATTCCTAGTAAAAACATAAGGATGCATATGAATTTTTGGTAACGAAAAAGACTATATTAGAAATTCAATTTAATTCTTACCTAAAATGGAAAACAATTAACTTTATTAAGACTAAGTTTAAAGAATGAATAAAAATGAGGATCCTAAAACTTATAGACTACTTAGTCTCTTCAATAATAATTCAAATATTTTCTTTTTATGGATTTTGTGGGTGCAATCCGCTGAAAACCCTCACGAGGCAACACTCGTCCTCTAGGGTAACCTAGAGGTTTAACGGCTTGTTGCACGTGCTAAGTGCAATCGTGATTCCTACGAAAGTGAGTTAGGTTAGATTAACTTTTTCTTTTTCTTTGTTTTTACTCGAGGACGAGCAAAAAGATAAGTGTGGGGGTGTGATTGGTAGTGAAAAGTGCATTTTTATCATCATATTTACCGTCACATTTTCATATTTATTTATATAATTCTGCACATTTATTAATATTTTGTGATTTATTGTGTGCAGGCCTCGAAAATAAAAAAAGAAAGAATTAAGCTTAAAAAGAGCCCAAAAGCCCACATTTGAAGCCCAAGTGTAAAAGTGCAAATATCAATTGTCAAAGTGCAATTATGCAAGGGCTAAAGTGCAATTATTAAAGATGAGGGAAGGATAGACTTCTACCCAACCCTAAACTCTTGCAGATGAGAATGAAAAGAGTGCAGAGATAAGGAAATTCGTTTAAAAGAGAGTGGGAGAATTCAAAATCTAGGTAACTTGATATCAAGTTATCTCGAAATCCCAAGATGAAGAGCCAGGATCACACTTCCAGAAGAAAACGCCCAGATGAACGGATCGGGAGAGGCCACGCGCCAAAGCGCGTGGCCAGAAGAGCCAGTTTTGCCGCAAAATTGCGGCAAAAACCAGGATTTTGCGGCAATTTAGATGAGATCAGTTTCCAGTTTTTGTGGGCAGGTTCATCCGGGACTCTTCGGCCTTCTGCACCTATAAAAACCCCCTGCAGTGCAACGTACAGAGCGTCCAGCGTCCAGCAAAGGGCCAAAAGCTAGGGTTTAGGTTTTTCTTCTAGGTTAGATTTTATGTTCGTTTTTCTTTTGTAAAATCTGTAACTGAGAGTGGAGGAAGCTTTCATGGAGGAAGGAGTCCATGCTTGTACTGAGGTGACAGCGGTGTAAGCCAACTCTTCTTCTATTGTTAATGAAATCTGCTTGAGGTTTGTCTTTTTTATTATTCTTGTTTTATTTCTTCGTGTTTTATTCTTGTATTTCTCTGTTCCTGTTTTCTTCCATTGTTTTTCTCTAATGCCTTGTGAACAATGAGACCCAATTGCATTGAGACTGCCTAGCCAAAGAAGAACCCTTGATGGCTTATGGCGATGAACATCCTATACGCCATACTTGCAAGTCTTCCAAGAAAGGTAAATCATCGCACGGATCAAAGGTAAGCAGGCTGAAGAGGTTTGTACGTGTTATAAGTTTTTCTTTCTTTCCTTCTCTAGTTTAGATCACCATCCACATCTTTCCATATTCTTTCCCACAACTCATTGTAAATACCACTTTTCATTGTAAATATCGTTGTGACTAACAAAATAATTAAAAAAGATAAATTTTTAAAGATAACTTACAAACGCTTCCATCGCTAGTCCCTTCCTGAGGATCAGGACCCGCATAGCCCTGCTACCGCGGATTAGAATTGAGAACCTTGCACATCCTATTCTTAAAACTAAAATACTATATTTTGTGTGCAGGAAAACAGTCAACATCCATTCAGATCAAGATTTAGGAACCTCCTTACCATCAACCACTATAGTAGGAGAGGTGTAGCCATCTTCAATCATGCCCCAAATCTTTCAGTTAATAGACTGAATATGAATTCTCACGCATGCTTCAATATGCATAATTAGTACCATTAAATAGTGATGGTTTATTGCTGGATCTCTCCTCTGGTAGAATAAAGTCACTAGGGAAACCATAGGATAGTCTCTAGGATATAAGCCTAAAATAGGAGTACCAATGCTCTAATACCAATTGTTAGACTCTAGAGGGGGTGAATAGGGTCAAGGATAATTAAAAATTAAATATGCAACTTATAAGACAAAACTGTAAAATAAGACAAACTGGTAGTATCACCTAGTTTGATGGTAGGATGGGTGGTAGGATCAACAATGAACAGAAAACAACAATAAAACAGTAAATGATCAGAAGATAAACAATAGAGATAATGCAAGCAAATTTTAGGGCAGTTCAGAAAACTCCCCTACATCCACCACCTAGAGGTCTCCTCTCTAAGATTTGCAAATTTACTAAAAAGCTTCTCGTAAAGCAGGGATTACAACCATCAAGACTCTTTCTTGAGGTTGGATTTTCAACCATAAAGATGCTATCTAATCTTGGATTTATAAACAACCAAGATGCTCTCTTGAATTTTCATACCACCTCTATCTTGAGACACACAACAATGAAAGAAATTAATGCAAAGAGTAGGTAGATAATCATGTGAAGTACAATCTATGTGGTGCTATAACCTATCACCACAGTACAGAAAATATGAAGTTTAGAGGATAATCAGAACTGAAATAGATTTAAGACAAAATATTCTCAGTTTAAGTTTGTAATGGACAAAGATGGTAGATTCAGGTTGAGTGGTACATTCAGGTTGAGTGGTAGGATGAGGTGTAGAATGGTGATTCTACCTAGAAACTGAAATAAAAAGATCCTACTATGTGCCATATATATATTTGATAATCAAATAATTACTTACATAGGTTCTATTGATGAAATTTATCGCTCAATATATCTTTCACTCTTTCTTGCTCTTTCATAGCCGTGTATCTTGTAATAGCTTGATCTTGTGGAGCTTGATGTGTTTTGCTCCAGTAGCTTTTTTATTAACTTGAATATGAATTTGTAAAGCATCACATAATTCCTTCTATCCTCCATATGTATATGACATTGATAGCTCAAATCCATCCATCCTCCAAGTAAAGTCTTATCCTGAAATAAGACATACTAATTAAACTTGTTAGTAGCTTAATTTATAGGTTAATTATATCATCAAAATCATAAGAATTACATGAAATTTTGATAATTTGAAGAATTGGTTTCTAAAATTCATCTAGCCAGACCAAAAAAACAAGAGAACAGAGAATTATATATTATAGGTTGGTAGCAATTTTGAATTTTTTTTACCCCTTTCATAGAAAGGAACACTCTTGAAATTAGTGTCTTGATTCCCTATTTGGTACTTTCATTATGTCTAAGTTTTTTTTCTTGCTTATTCGTAGGTATGAGTTGGAGATGTAGTTAGTTGAAAAATAAGACAAGAAAACATATAAAAATAAAGTATATTAGATAAGACTATATTTTGCTTATGATAGCTGTACTTTCCACACTCCACCTACAAAATATATGTGTTTTTTTGTTTATTTTATTAAAAAAAGAATCGCGTTGATTTCTTACATCACAAGAATGGATCCAAATGATGGGTTGTCTGAAGACACTAAGCTGCTATTGCTTCATACGCAGCTGCAACAGTTGTTATGGCATACTAGGTTCTCTTAAATTGGGGAGATGAGCCTATCCCTCGAAAGTCGAGTCTTGTGAAGTTGTGAGTGTATAATGTGACGAGCAGCGATAATATGATGCTTAGTCCATATTTGCTTTGTCTAAGTCTATTGAATGTATTTGGAGTAGTAGGCTTATATTGCAACCCTCCTTTGAGTATTGGATGTCAGCAGTGAAAATCACTCATAGGGGTTATGGAGGCAACCTAAGTAATTCACTCTATATATTGCACCATATTTATGATCATCCAACACCAATTCTAAGCCCTACATCATCCAGGCACAACAACTCTGCATATACTTGTTGGCCCAAAGGCCATTATCCCGGTTATTTTGATGATAGCAAAACATATTTAGTTATGTATTTAATATTCTTGATTTTAAAGTATTTCAGGTTCAAGAAACAGATTTTAACAACTCCGCTAAAAGACTCACAAATTTGGAGTTTGCCCAACATTTGCATTCCCAAGCCAAAGCACATAGGAAGCTTCGGAATTTGCGTTGAAGAAAAGTTCAAGAAGAAGATCAAGACCTGCTTAAGAATCCAAGTTTTGTACTTTGTTTATTTTCATTTTAGAATATTTTGTCAAGACTAAATAGTAGAAGTAGAGATATGGGATATCACAACACACATTTTCTAGAGTGGTTTATGGCTTCCAAAATAATTTCTATTTCTATTTCCAAACTCAGTTTTAGTTGAACATATCTATTTTGGAAATACGTTTTTAGAGAGACTAGTTTTTGGGAAAAACACATTCATTGAAAATCAAGTTTTTATCAAAGAATTTTTACCAAGTATTTTACCTTGATAGTAGTATGACACATGCTCATACTCTATGATTTTTCAAGACCAAAACATTTTATCCAAGACCCTAAACCAAAACCCAAATTGCCCAGGTCTGTGAATTCTGATTTTTCAGAAATTCACAGTGCCCGGTCGACCGGCAGTCGACCGGCACTCGACCGACATGCACATTTGTGCATGTGCGTATCAGTCGACCGGAGGTCGACCGATACTCGACCGGCCCCCAACCTGCTGCTCTCTGGAAATGCCAGTCGACCGACCCGGTCGACCGGTGAGCCCCAACGGTCGGATTTTTGACCGTTGGCGGTCGACCGACCCGGTCGACCGGTAGTCTGTCAAAAAGTCTGACAGACTCAACAGCTATTTTTTCTGACTTTTTGACTTTTGGGATTTGTCTCCAACGAATCTCTTGAGCAGTTTTTGACCCCTATAAATAGGTGGTCACTTCATATGATATGACTAACAATTTTAGAGCTATCAAGTGCAATTTTACAAAAGTTTCAAAGATTTCCAAAGTTTTCAAAAGAAAAGATTTTTCTCTCCAAAGCCTAAATTTCCATCACCTTTCTTGGAGCCTATTCCTCTACTTTTCTCTAGTTTTGCACTACACAATCCCATACTCTAAGTCTATTATTTGGTTCTAGGATTGTGCTTAGTGAGCTCTTTTGTAAAGTGGTCAAGTGTGATCACTTCCATTGTAATTGAGTGAAGTTGTAGAGGCATCGGCCTCAAGGCGAGCTAGTGTGCTCAAGGTGGTGAAGTGTCATCACGGGAGACGGACAAGTGTTGTCCTTGTATTGTTGATCCGGTGGGATCCTCAATAGTGGAAATCCTTCAAGTGTGAAGGCGGGGACGTAGAGCGTGGCTCGAACCTCGGAAACATATCGGCGTGTTTGCATTGCTCAAATTTCTCTAACTCTATCTCCTTTATTACTTGCAATTTTACATTGTCTTTTACTTGCAAGAAATATTGTATTGTGATAATTGTTTAGAGTTAATTTTTTTAAAATTCCGCATAATTGCCATTATCATATAGCCATCACCTATTCACCCCCCCTCTAGGTGATTTCAATTGGTATCAGAGCCTAACCCTACAACTTAGGTCTAACAACCTTAGGGAGATCCATATATTTGGCTATATTCATTTGTTGTATTTTATTTTGTGCATCTTATATATTGTGCATTCATGGCATCCATGGACTTTTCTAGCATAAAATCCCCTCCCAAATTTGATGGCTTGAACTTTCCTATTTGGAAAGTCAAGATGAACTTGTTTTTGAAATCCTTAGGTGTTAGGGTAGCTAGGGCCATTACCAAAGAATTCATTGAACCAACTAGTGATGAGAGCACATGGTCCGAGGATACCACCAAAGACTATGAAGCAAATGCTAGGGCACAATATGCATTAACACAAGCACTTAATGAAGATGACCTTGCACGCATCATTAATTGTAAATCGGCATATGAAGTTTGGAACATGCTTATTGTGACTCATGAGGGAACGTCACAAGTCAAGAGAGCAAAAGTTGACTTGTTACGTTCTCAATATGAGAATTTTTACATGATTGATAATGAGAGCATTGATGACATGCTCACTCGCTTTACAAAAATAACAAATGCTCTTTCTTCCTTAGGCGACAAGATTGACAACGATCAAAAGATAAGGAAGGTGATTCGAGCTCTTCCCAAGCTTGGGAAGTCAAGGCGACAACCCTCAAAGAGCTAAATGACAAAGAGGAGATGGACTTCTCCGGCTTCATCGGCAATCTCAAAACACATGAGATGGAGATGAAGGTTCGAGAAGAAAGGGAGGCACCAAAGAAGAAATCAATAGCCTTCAAAGCCGCTCCAACCATTCAAGACGAGGATGATTCATCGGATGAGTGCGATGAAGACTTCGCCATGCTTATCCGGAAAGTGGGTAAGATGTTTTACAAAAGGGAAGACAAAGCAATTTCCGGCGAGGGAAACCTCAAGGGAGATTTGAAAGAAAAAGAGAGGAGCCCGGTCCTTGCTTTCATTGCAAGAAGATCGGTCACCTCATTGCCGATTGCCCCGCTCTACAAGCGACCACATCCAAGAACGGGCAAAGAAAGAAGAAGGCCATGGTGGCTACTTGGGATGACACGGAGTCGGAATCCGAAGAGGAAGTCGACGCCGCGCACATGTGTTTCATGGCACATGGGGAGGATGCACCAAAGGTAACTCTAGAAAACTCTTTAGATGAGGATGAGTTAACTATGGATGAACTTGCACAATTTTTTGAAGAATTGCAAAATAGGTATGAAATTTCCCAATCACTAATAAGAAATTAAAAAGAGAAAATGAAGCTTTAAAACATAAAGTTGAAGTAGTTGTTAAAGAAAAGGATGTTTTATCTAGCTCTTTTGAAAAATTGAAAAATGATTTTGATAAATATAAACTTGCAAATAAGGGTAAAACCACCATAGTTTCAATAGATAAAAATGATTTTGTTGAGATCCAAAAGCGTATTGATGCTTTGGACTCCACACTTAAAATTGTGCATTTGATTTGAAAAAGATAGCTCCTAAATTTCCTAAGGGAACACCCCAAGGGAAACATGCACAACATGCTCATACACATGCACGGAAACATGCTCACACTCACAAGCATGCATACATGTATAGTAGTGGTAGAATTTATGTTTGCACTCATTGTGGCCGCAAAGGCCATTTAGAAAAATTTTGTTATGCTAAAATAATGTTAAGAATAAATATGTTTGGGTTCGCCCCGGTACTAACCCTAAAGGACCCTCAAAGATTTGGGTACCAAAAGATCCTCCAAATGTAGGTGACACAGGTGGATCTACTTCCTCCAAGACTTAGGGGGAGTCGGTGCCCGGGTGGTAGATGCAACTAAGCTCAAAGTTCAAATCTAGCTTGCATCGCTATCGTGGAGGCACCTATTTTTGGAGACTACCCGTAAATTGGTAACATCTCCATTTAAGAATTTTTTTAATTTTGTATATACAATTGTTATAGGATTGCTAGTTTAGTTTTATGCTTCATTGATACATGACTAGTATAAACTTGCAACTCTAACATGATTGTATATGCCATGTTCAATTTTTTTGTTGACATGTATACATATGTATAGAATTGTTAGTTTGCTTTTGTTCATTATTGATACATGCTTATATAGAACTACCTTTCTATCATGTTGTGTACATGCCTTGTATTAATTTTCATATCTTGTATTGTTATGCCTTATGTCATACTTGTCCACATGTCCAATTTTTGTGTATCTTTATGCATAGTTTAGATTTTGTGATTATATACTTGTATACATATAGACCTATTTTCATAAATAAAATAAAACTTTTTTGAAAATTTTCATAGTTGAGCAAATACCTTAAAGATGGCAATTGCGCACCTCAACTCATTCAAGAGGAATCAAGAGGATGAAGTTCAGAACCCGTCACTGGGTATTCGGCTTCAACATCTTTATATCTTTGTTTAAAATATGTAAAATAAAATTAAATCATTTTGTGTGAAGTTTTGTTGATATGATCACTAAATGAAGATTTAAAATAATTGTTGTATCCCTGAATTTTATAATATAACATATTTTTATTTGTTATAATTTTTAAAATTTTTTTTTGGTCAGAATCAGGTAGCAGAATTTCAGACTTACCGGTCGACCGGTTCCTAACCCCAGTCGACCGACTCTGTCTGAGAAGAAAAATATTGAATTTTTTGTGCTACCGGTCGACTGTTGGTATAGGACCAGTCGACCGATTTGGATGCAGGACTCTCTGTATCGGTTCGGTCGACCGGTCCATCAATCCCAGTCGACCGATAGTCGTATTCTGGCGTATATTTGAACCTTTTCTTCACTGTTTCGGCTCTCTCTCACATTTCCTCTCACAGCGACCGCAGGAGCCCCTCTTCTCCAAAATTCCCATCTTCAAATCCGTTCACCTGATCCTTAATTCCTTCAAAACCCATTTCAATCTTCTCATTTCTAACTCGGATCTTCAATCTCAAGCCGATCCGTCCGTCAGATTCTCAGAATTTCTGGATTTTCAAGCTAGGGTTTCAGTTTTTCTCAAAGGTAAAAATTTCGAATTTTTCACTTGTTCTTCCTTTCTAGCTTAGATTTATCACTTCTATTGTCTTCATATTAGGTTGATTGATCATCTAGATCGTGCCTTTACCTGCAAAACCCTAAAAATTTGATTGTTATCATGCCTCCAAAAAGACATCGTTCTGAGAAGGGAAAGGGCATTGCCCAATCCTCATCTCAAGCCCCTAGGACTGATCCTGTGTTCCGTAACGATCTTGCCTCTGATCGTTACACACATTTAGCCCCTAGGAATACTATTTCGGGTAGATATGTGGCTATCCAAGACTTTGAACATTTAGATATCCCCCACATACTCCGTGCTAACAATCTTGTGGATTTTCTCTCCATCCGGGAGAAGGTTTACACCTCTTTGGTTCCCTATTTCTATGCCAATTTTGAATTTAGTGGGAACCGGATTATTTCCCGTGTGATGGGTAGGGACATAAACATTTCCCTAGGTCAATTTGCTAGAATTCTTCATCTTTCCACTGATGGAATAGATGTTTACTCTTATGACCTACATGATTTTCCTGAATATCCGGAGGGTGAGTCTTCACTCACCGCATCCACTCTCCTTCACCAGGATGACAATCCCGATCTAGTGAGGAATGAAATTGTGAGTCAGTATACCCTCCAATCTCAGGTCCTTGCTAAGATTGTCTTTCATAATATCGTGCCAAAATCCGGTGAATTTAGCCATGCTCGAGGTCCTGTTCCCTTGATTATCTATTGCCTCCTTAAAGGCATTAAGATAAATTTCCCTCGAGTGATCGCTTCTCACATGAGTGGTGATCAGATTCGTACTGCTGGTAGGAGTCTGCCTTACGGTATGCTCATTACCCATCTGCTTAGGGCTCTAGATTTTGATTTCTCTGGTCAAGCCCCTTCAAAACCCTCTTCAGATTTCAATGCTGCTGCCTTGAAGATGATGGAAGCTCAGTTGCGTCGACACGCAGCTGTGCAACCACCACCTGTTCCTGCAGCTGATCCAGCTCCAGCTCCACCTCCTGTTTTTCCTGCTCCTGAGTTTCAGGGTGCTTCTGCTTCTGAGGTCCGCTCGCAGATCGAGGCACATCAGGCCTGGGTCGGTGAGCAAGTCTCTGCACTTCGTGCAGATATGGCTGCTCGTGATGCTTCTCTTCGGGCAGATTTGGAGGCTCGTGCTGCTATGGATGCTGCTTTTCGGGCGGAGGTCCGAAACGACTTGTCATATATGGCTGAGTCCATGAGATTTGTGGATGTTCAGTTCCAATCTCTGTTCTCTAAATTTGACATAGTCGTTCCTGATGGGACTCCGGGTGCTCGTCGTCTCCCTGCTGCTGGTCCTCCTTTCCCTCCCAGAGCTCGCGTCTCTGTTCCACCTCCGCGCCCCAGAGTTGATGCCGTGGATACAGAGGAGGTAGTTTCCTCTTCTTCCTCAGATGATGGTGCTGACCAGACGATGGCCGAGGGCTCAGATGATGACGAGGAGGAGGATGACGAGGCGACTGAGTGATGCTGCTGTTGATGCCCCTTTATTGATGATGTCAAAAAGGGGGAGAGACATTTGGAGAGAGATATTTTGTTATGTATTTGACTTATTTTGTTGTGTTGGACACCTTTATTTTGGACACCTTTATTTTTGTGTTGTGGACATGTCTTGTGTGGTATGTATTTATGTCATGTTGAGACTCATTTCCTTTTATCTATGATATGACATGTGTGGTTGATATTTTCTATGGGCATGGATATATGATGTTTATGATTTAGCAATTGTGATAATATGCCTGAGTATGATTTTTTATATATGCATATGTTGAGGGGAGCTTCATTTGAAGACTCCACCCAAAATATCTTGTGATAACTACATATGTTTTGCCATCATCAAAAAGGGGGAGATTGTTGGCCCAAAGGCCATTATCCCGGTTATTTTGATGATAGCAAAACATATTTAGTTATGTATTTAATATTCTTGATTTTAAAGTATTTCAGGTTCAAGAAACAGATTTTAACAACTCCGCTAAAAGACTCACAAATTTGGAGTTTGCCCAACATTTGCATTCCCAAGCCAAAGCACATAGGAAGCTTCGGAATTTGCGTTGAAGAAAAGTTCAAGAAGAAGATCAAGACTTGCTTAAGAATCCAAGTTTTGTACTTTGTTTATTTTCATTTTAGAATATTTTGTCAAGACTAAATAGTAGAAGTAGAGATATGGGATATCACACACACACATTTTCTAGAGTGGTTTATGGCTTCCAAAATAATTTCTATTTCTATTTCCAAACTCAGTTTTAGTTGAACATATCTATTTTGGAAATACGTTTTTAGAGAGACTAGTTTTTGGGAAAAACATTTCATTGAAAATCAAGTTTTTATCAAAAGAATTTTTACCAAGTATTTTACCTTGATAGTAGTATGACACATGCTCATACTCTATGATTTTTCAAGACCAAAACATTTTATCCAAGACCCTAAACCAAAACCCAAAATTGCCCAGGTCTGTGAATTCTGATTTTTCAGAAATTCACAGTGCCCGGTCGACCGGCAGTCGACCGGCACTCGACCGACATGCACATTTGTGCATGTGCGTATCAGTCGACCGGAGGTCGACCGATACTCGACCGGCCCCCAACCTGCTGCTCTCTGGAAATGCCAGTCGACCGACCCGGTCGACCGGTGAGCCCCAACGGTCGGATTTTTGACCGTTGGCGGTCGACCGACCCGGTCGACCGGTAGTCTGTCAAAAAGTCTGACAGACTCAACAGCTATTTTTTCTGACTTTTTGACTTTTGGGATTTGTCTCCAACGAATCTCTTGAGCAGTTTTTGACCCCTATAAATAGGTGGTCACTTCATATGATATGACTAACAATTTTAGAGCTATCAAGTGCAATTTTACAAAAGTTTCAAAGATTTCCAAAGTTTTCAAAAGAAAAGATTTTTCTCTCCAAAGCCTAAATTTCCATCACCTTTCTTGGAGCCTATTCCTCTACTTCTCTCTAGTTTTGCACTACACAATCCCATACTCTAAGTCTATTATTTGGTTCTAGGATTGTGCTTAGTGAGCTCTTTTGTAAAGTGGTCAAGTGTGATCACTTCCATTGTAATTGAGTGAAGTTGTAGAGGCATCGGCCTCAAGGCGAGCTAGTGTGCTCAAGGTGGTGAAGTGTCATCACGGGAGACGGACAAGTGTTGTCCTTGTATTGTTGATCCGGTGGGATCCTCAATAGTGGAAATCCTTCAAGTGTGAAGGCGGGGACGTAGAGCGTGGCTCGAACCTCGGAAACATATCGGCGTGTTTGCATTTGCTCAAATTTCTCTAACTCTATCTCCTTTATTACTTGCAATTTTACATTGTCTTTTACTTGCAAGAAATATTGTATTGTGATAATTGTTTAGAGTTAATTTTTTTTAAAATTCCGCATAATTGCCATTATCATATAGCCATCACCTATTCACCCCCCCTCTAGGTGATTTCAATACTGAGATCAATTAAGATTAGTGCTGATTGAGTGCCCATAACTTCATCTCATTCAACGATGGAAGATACTTTTATGTAAGTACATTCTTGCTTCTTTATAATAATCTGTACACACACACATATAAACACGCATGCACAAAAAAAACACTATACCCACACACCCCCACACACCCACGCCCCCCTAAAAAATATACACATAGCCACACACACACCAACATACCTACACCAACACATAACACACAAAAAAAAATTACAAGCACACGTGCACACCCCAAAGAAAATATATACAAACACACACACCCAAAACACACACACACACACACTCACTGACACACACAAAACCCCCAAAAATACATCCGCACACACTTTAAAAAAAATTACACACACACACGCATACTATATGATTAAGTATGTTGTCACTCTCTCTTTGTAACTTGGTGGAAATGGAAGGTAAAGTATTAACAACAGCAGACAGCAATAGTTGTGGGGTTGTGCATATGTTATTCTACCAAATTTGTTAGTTTGGTCTGAAATTAAGCTAAGCTTAGCTTGTGAAGCTCAATTTGTTGCATGTGTAGCTGTGCATTTGTTGCTTCTTGATTAGTCTCTAATTTTGCATAATTTTCATCACATTCTCATATTTATTTCATGTAAAATTTTGCTAATAAAACCTTGCTTGCTTGATCTTAGGTCCATGGTGTGCAAATGAAGAAGAAGACCTAAATCACCATTTAATTGGTAATTTAAAATCTACCAAGTAGCCATTGACTTTAGAGTGAAGATTTTGTCAGCGTAGGGCATCAAATCGCAAATTCAGAAGATCAAGGCGTCAGAAGACAGACTGGGTGACGCGCTGCCCGAAGCCAGGCGCGCGCCGCCCTGGCAGGGCCTCGGAAACGCGACCCTAGCCGCGTTTCCGCGGTGCTTTGGGCGTGCGCGCGCCTGCGCTTCGGGCCACGGGTCACCCACGTGGCCCCCTTCCCCCTGATGCCTATAAATACCCCCCTGGGGTCTTCAATTGAGGAGATCCAGAGTTAGAGCAAGTTGTGTAGTCTTGTGTTTAGTTTGTAGTAGTAGTTGTTCTTCTTCTTCTTCTAGTTTTAAGTTTTAACCATTAGAGTGAAAGAGAGAGATAGCGTGTAAGTGTTGTATTTGAAAGGTGACAAGCTAATACAAACACTACTTCTCTTCCTTCTTTCAATTTACTTGTGCTTTCGTTTGCTTTTACTTCCTTGTTATAGTGTAAACTCATTTCTTTTTACTTCTTCCTTTTGTTATTTCTTGTTGTAGTGTAACTCCCTTCCTCTCAACTTCTTTTCCTTTGTTGTTTCTTTTATTTTTATGGCAAACTAACTTTTTCTTAGCATGGCTAACTAACTACTAACCCACTAATTTCTAATACATGATTGACAGCCCAAATGAGTCAATAGTATCAAACAAGCCTTGTGCAAATAAGAGCTATGACATCTTAAGACGAGGGTTCTAACTCTAATTTACCTACAAGTATTTACTTTCTTATACTTCATGCTTAATGAGTTTTGATGATTTATGGGTTGTGTACTTTACTTGTTATTGTAAGTTAGAGACTTTTTCTTTTAACTTCGCCGATGCCGTTAGTGCACTTGTGTCTTCCCTTTATTATCGCCTTCTATTGGATCTTGATAAGAGAATGTCCGAGTTTTTGCCCTGTAAAGCTAAGTTTAAGGATGAACTTTCACTCGATTTTCACGTGAATAGTTCCAATGCAAAAGGGTTGTGTTCGCCTATGATCCATCGTGAGGCTATCTTCCAAAAGTTAGAAATTAGTGGGAGCATTTGTAGAAAGTTAGCCATGCATTTTTACAACTAAGAAAAAAAATCCACTTTTACAAACCACCAAAACATTTTTCCAACAATTCTTAAAAACAACTTGTTTTCACTTTTCAATTCTTTATTTGAAAATAAGAACTTTCTTTCTTCTTGAACTTTGAAACCGTATCAAGCTTCCATCACTCTCCCTCCTTGTGGATACGACCCGTATAGCCACTTTGCTACTATGGAAGAATCGTAAAAGCAGTAACATCAACCCATACTTCCTTCTCTTATTTTAGTGCTTGCTTTTTGTCGATCAACCTTTGGCGCCGTTGCCGGGAGGGAATGACTTTGTTGTTCAATACTAAAGATTGTTCTTTTTTTGTGTGTAGGAGAAGTACTAAGGAGCTCACTACCACGGGAAGCGAAGGGGATGGCCAAGGACACTGTGCGAGGATTCATTTGCCCTCGGAAAAATTTGTGTAAAAGTGAGTTTTTCCGATTGAAGTACTAACAAACTCGTTTGCAGGGTTGCCGAAAGCCACTTAAAAAATTGCTTTCTAAATTTTTTAGTTTCCTTGGATGCTTCACCTTTATGCATGTATAATAAACTCAACAGAAATTCACTTGTTGCTTAATTGAAATTTGGATTAGACTTTTGCATTTAGGGCACGTGTCTATTTCAATTCATTTCAATTTCTGTTGAATAGTGCTGGAGAAAAGGTACGTGTGCATTCATATAGAATAGGACCAACATTTTGAAGTGATTTACTGCTTTGAATGTTAACTTGTCGTGAATAAACTGCACACTTGCACAATTGACATTAAGGGCAAAACCCAAATAAACAAGATAAGGTGGGGATTTCATCACCCTTCCTTAGCCCAAAAATCATATCCAAGTGCACTCACACTATCCCAAGCCTTAACTAAAAATCAATAAACGTTGGCCCTTGGGACATCTCAGACTCACTAAGAGATTAACTGAGGTTGAAAATTGCAAGAACTTTACTCCTGCAAAATCGGTGCCTAAGGAAAGTGGATTGAGAGGTCAAGCCTCGAAAGCTCCGTGGTTTGGCGTAATTAGGCCCGTGGCTCCGCCCGGATACCTCCCCCCGAGCTTTGCCCTTTCCTGGCCGATTAGCTTGTAGTCGAGTTCCTGCAACAATCTTCCCGGAGAATCGACCAGTTAGGAGTCGTCTAGGTCCAGGTACCTTACACTAAGGCTTGTGGTTGTTTTCTTTCTTTTGTTTATTTTTTGTTCTTTTTCGATTGTTTGTTGTCTTCACGTTGTTTGTGGTGTGCTGCATGCAAGAGTGGGTGAGAGATCCGTCAACTTTCAGATTAACAAGAAACACTTCTCTACCCTTGCATTCAGAACCAGTGATGGCGTCACTTCAAGATAGATTTTACCCGATCAAAACTTCACTTCCATCTTGCATAAAACTTCCTGAAGCAAACGACAATAATTTTGAGTTAAAGCCCTAATTCATTAACACTCTTCTCAAATTTTATGGTTTAGAATCAGAGGACGCATACTTCTTTGTTAGGGAATTTGAAGAAGTATGCCTCATGATGCGTATACCCCAGCTAGGAGACAATGCCGTTAGGTTATGTTTCATCCCTTTTTTCCTAAAGGACCTACCTAAAAAATGGTTGTACAGCTTGGCAGCAGATTCAGTCACGATCTGGGATGATTTCGTCAAGGCCTTCTTGAAGAAATTCTACCCAATTCACAAACTGCCCTCATTAGGAAGAACATCATGCAGTTTAGGCAAGAACCGAGCGAACCATTTTGGAGATACTTTGAGCGATTCAAAGATCTCCTAGCTCAGTGCCCTCATCATGGCGTGGAGAAATGGCGTCAGTGCCAGATTCTCTACGATGGTCTAGATTATCAGACGAAGACCCTGTTAGAAACGATGTGTCAGGGAGGGTTCTTGCAGAAGGATGAGAATCAGGGTTGGGATTTATTTGAGGATTTGCGGAGAAAACCCTGCAATGGGAGCCAGCCTCAGAAAAACCTAGGAATTCACAATCTATAGCTTCAAGAGGAGGGCTCCTATCTCTAGAATCGTCCATAGCTGCCGAGGCTAAGATTGCTACCCTAATGAGAAGGATAGAGGCTCTGGAAACTACAGAGCCTGCCAATGTTAACCAGATCAACCCACCACCAATTCACAATCCGGGTTGTTTGTATTGTCAGGCACCAAACCATGTCTTTGAAGAGTGCCATTTTTTCTATGCCCAGCAAGTGCCAGTGGAACACATGAACGACGCTTACTTACGACCGCCTCACAATCCCTACTCTCAAACATACAATCCGGGTTGGAGGAATCACCATACTTTCTCCTGGGCCCCAAACAATCCTCCCAGGCCTAATTTCTCCAACAATTTTCACCATCCTACTCCTCCACCACCTTTTTCCAGTCAAGCCCCATCTTCCTCCTCCCAAAGCTCACCAATGGAAAAGAAAATCAGTAAACTGGAGGAGAGCATAGAGGCTTTCATGAAGTCCCAAACTGCTTTTATGCAAAACCTGGGACAAACTCTGAACAATCATTCACAGGCTATATCGAGATTGAAAATGCAGATGAGCCAGTTAGCTAGCTCCCTAAGTGAAAGACCAAAAGGTACTTTGCCTAGTCAGTCGCTAGTTAACCCAAAAACCTCCAATCAAGCATATGAAATTCAGGATCCATCGATTAACTAGTGCAATGCTGTCACACACAGCGATCTGGAAAGAAGGTAGACAACCAGGTCTACTGATTGAGGCACAACCTGCACAAAAATACGGAATTAAAGAACTTAGAATGAAGATGTGCAAGTGCTCAATTCTTCCGCGATAGCAAGTGGCTATGCGGGTCGTGATCCACAAGGAGGGTTTTGCGATAGAAGCGTTTACGTTCTTTTATTGAAATCTTATGAAAACAAAACGAGAGTTCTTCTCTGTTTTAAGTTAAGAAAATAAGAAAAAAAAAGTTATGTTAAAGGTTAAAGTTAAGAAGAAAG
The DNA here is from genome assembly GCA_038442645.1 of Agave tequilana. Classification (NCBI taxonomy): domain Eukaryota; kingdom Viridiplantae; phylum Streptophyta; class Magnoliopsida; order Asparagales; family Asparagaceae; genus Agave; species Agave tequilana. The sequence continues at coordinate 80,921 of JAVJIF010019155.1, read as the reverse complement.
TGGTAGAATAGAAAGTGGAGAAAATCAGAAAACGGCGAAAGCGACTATGTACAAATGATTATTTACAAGGAAGTGAAAAGAAAGTGAATATATACATACGAGTCGAGAAAGAATGATTTGGAAGAGGTGGTGATCTACACTAAAGAAATAAAAGAAAAGAAAGAAAGAAGAGTGAAGAAATACTTACCTAGTTTTGCTTGATGACCTACTTGAAAACCTCTGCATGTTCTACCTTTGTTTAGGAGGCGTTCAACGCATAGATCATAAGCCCGAGCTCAGTCCCCGTTCGCATTATATCATCAAGTCTAGCACAAGCATGAAGTGATACGTCTTGAGGAGGAGAACGTCTTCATGAACTATCGTTGGCACTCACATAACAACGTTATACTTGTGCTTTAGAATTCACTTGTAAACTCAACAAAAACAACGAGGTAAAGTAGAAGAGGAAGACGAAAACAAAAGAAAATGAAAGTAAAGCAGAACATACAAATATTACCTTTTATTGCTTGAAACGAAGGAAGAAAGGAGGAGGCACATCGGTGTCACTCTCAACATATGCCTCTCTCTCTTACTTACATGAATCATCATCTAACCTAAACTTACATACAATTTACATAAAGAAAACAAAAACCTAAATTAAGAAATGAAAAACTTGGCTAAATCCTAAGTCTGCATTCGCGTCCTCTTTTCAGTGCAAATACAGGCCTTTTATAGGCAAAACCCTAACCATCAAGATCCCGGGGAGATCAGGGGAGCAAACGCTCCCCCTAACTCCCAACTTTGCCGCGGAAAAGCGGCTTTGGCCGCGTTTCCGCGGCCAGGGTGTGGCCAGGTGGCCACACCCTGTTGGTGGGTCTCCCCGGCGTCTCGTTCTGTCTTTATCTGGGTTGGATTTGCAGTTTGGCTCCGAGATTTTTAAGAAATGGTCGTTTGATCTTTACTTCAACCGATCGATTCTGAGAGGATTCTTCTCAACCGGTTTTCAACCTCTTGATTTTGTCCTGATTCAGTGAGTGCGAATTAATTCTGATTTAATTCAGAATTTTGGTGGGCTTGGGCTCATTTCTCTTCATCTCCTTAAAGATTGGGCCTGCAAATAAATCAAACAATTAATTAGGACAATGCAGGCTTTTATTCTATAATAAGTATGGACATATGATATTAAATATGCAACATTAGCAACCAATCACACCCCCATACCTATCTTTTGCTCGTCCTCGAGCAAAACAATTAAACTATACTAAGGATTATTAGACCACTTTCGCAGGTCACGCGATTGAACTGAGCATGTGCAACAAGCCGTTAAACCTCTAGGTTTTCCCCTAGAGGACGAGTTTTGTCTCGTGAGGGTTTTCAGCGGATTGCACCCACAAAATCCATAAAGAAAGGGAAATAAAGAGTTAGTATTTTCGAAAAGCATTTTGAAAGAGAAAAATATTTGAAATATAATTGTAAGATCTAAGCAATCTATAAGTTATGGGAAAACTGAATTTTTCATTCCTAAACTTAGTCTCTATTCAAAAAATTTGTTATCAATCAAAGTAAGGAGTCAAATTGTACTTTTCATTTAGTCTATTACTTTACCCTAAGTCATATGCACTTGTGACTGTGAAAATTTTGACTAAGGGTCATTAACTCTAACTCTTATGCCTTATTTATTTATATATATATGTATTTTTTTTCCTTTTTTTTGGTGGTATTATTCCTTAGTTCTATTAGGCTTTCTAATCTGCCCATGTAACGAGCCTTTAATCGATGACTCCCAAACCAAACGGTCTTAGGGCGCCGGGTGAGAAGACACCCCTAGGACTTAAGGACTCGAGCAAATAAGGCCACAAAACTAAGGATTTTATTATATGAACCACTTTTAGGCATGAATACTTATGCTTTATTAGGCACAAATACCCAGCTTAATCAGAGGATTTTATATATATATATATTTTCAAACTTATCTAATCATCTTTCGCATAAATACTAAGGCTTGCTTAGGCCAAAGCACCTAGCTAATCAATAATTAGATTTGTTTATTTTTTTATATATATATTTTATTTATAAGGCATAAGAATCTTTGTTTTTGAACCCTAAGTGTGTAAGTGTAAGAAGTGTGCATATTTCATCAAGGTAAAGATCAAGACTTAAATTACTTTGACAAATTATCTTCCTAACCCTAAATATCAAACAAATAATCTTATTTTGACCAAGTATAAGAAATCCGAATTTAGGTTTTCCTATTCCTTAAAATTAACTTAATTTCTTACAAAAAATATGTCAAAATATGATTTCTATTTTCAAAAGTTTTTAATAAAAAGAAAACCTAAGTTATGTTAGACCCTCCCCCACACCTATCTCATGCATTGTCCTCAATGTATGAATTAATGCATAGATGCATGAAAAAGAAGAAAGGGAAGGAAAGTGTTACCTTAAGGTGGTGGTTCCGGTGGTGGTCTGATTGGTCCACGAAACGCGGCCCAATCGACTTTTCGTGGGATTCGGAGGAACCCACCAGAAATATCTTTAATATAACCCATTAAAAAGATAAATCCCTGAAGAATTTTTATTAAAAATTTAACCCCATCTAATTTCCAAATTCCATAACAAATTTCGGAGTCAAATTTGTCAACCACCTCGTCCCAGAAATGAGTGTAAATGATAGAATGTTTGACTTGGACTCAGGAAGTACGGGAACTAACACCGACTCAGGAAGGTGACTTAAGTCAAGTAAAGGTTCAGGAGTCGAAATAGGTTCAGGAATTGGGTCCAAGTCAAGAAGTTGAAACTCAAGTCCACATGTATTTTTCAACAATGGAATGTGACCTAATATGGGTGATTCAAGTTCAGGAATGATAGGTGAGGGAATCAAAACTGACTCTAACATATTACTCAAGTTTGGTAACAAAACAGGAGTCAAGATTGATTCAGAAAGTTGAACTGGATCACAAATTTGATAATCTAGGTCACATATCTCATTGAGTTCAATATCATAAAAATGAGAACTTGCCAATTTGTCAATAGGATCTTCAAAAGTGTATAATTGGTCAAGTTCAATATGATCCTCAAACATGGGTGATTCAATTTCATTATGAATTAGTACAGGATCCAATGTTGACTCCGGGAAAAGATTGAAGTCAGGTGAAGATATCGGAGTCATTATTGAATCAGGAAGAAGAATTGAATCACTAAGTTGGGGTTCAAGATCATATTCATTCTCAAGTTCTATTTCAGGAAAGGAATAACTTGCCAAACTGTCAATATCTTTTTCAAAATTTGGAGTTTGGGCAAGTTCAAATGGTTGTTCTGAAATAGAATCTTGATTTTCAAAACTACATGACTCGTTGGCTCTAACAGAATGGTTCATGACATCAGAACAACGGTGAGACGTAGAGATTCGACCATCATATCTATGTCACGATTTCGAGCATTTTGAGCATGAGTCATGGCTTCAAGCATCTTTTCATAGTTGATAGGTTCATTGTTGTGATGAAAAGATGAAGAATTGTCTTGGAAGTGGTAGTGAAATTGTGAGTCCATCAGATTTTGTGATTGTTGTTTGGACTCACGCATACTCCTTTCCAAAATTGATAGTTTCCTATTTTGGACTGGTGGAACTGAGTATGACTCTTGGGGATATTGTGGACTAGGTGGAGAACGAGGACAAGTTGGTTGAAAATTATGCTCGGGGGGAGTGAATCCCCACTGACTCTGTGAAGAGTTGAAATCGTTATGGAAATTATAGTCATACGATGGGGAACATGGGTTATATTGATTTGGATAAGACCAATCCGGCACACTAGGTTGGTTAAAGTCATGATATGCCGGGTTGGTAATATCCGAAAAGAGTTTAATGTGTAATATGGATTATCATTGAAGTTGGAAAATTTGTTATTATAGGCCCCATATCACATAATGGAATACAAACAAAAAGAAAGAAAAACAAACAAATAAACAAACAAAAAAAGAAAAAAAAATTCTAGGCTAAGTTAGGGTAGACCTATGACCTAGATGACTCCTAACTGATTAGACTGTCCACGGGAGGTTTAATGCAGACTTTGACCACAAGCTAATCAGCCAGGTCAGGGCAAGGTTGGTGGGAGGTTTCCCGTCAAAGACGTTCCTTAATTAAATAACCACCAACCTTCGGGCTTTCGGCCCTTAATCCCTTTCCTAGACACTGATTTTGCAGGAGTCAAATTCCAACACTTTTTCCCCTTAGGATAATCTCCTATTTGAGTCCGAGATGTCCCTAAGGCCAACGTCTACTCATTTTAAGTTAAGCTTGGGTTAGTGAGTGCTTGGAATCTGATTTTTGGGCTAAGGAAAGGTGATTAAATCCCCACCTTATCTTGTTATTAGGTATTGCCCTTAAAATCAATTTGTGCAAGTGTACAAGATATGTAAGATTCACTCAAAGCGATATAAATCAAACAAGAAGTGAGTCCTATGCTAAATGCAATGCATACGTACCTTGCTCCAGCACTCTTCAACAGTAAAAATAAATGAATTGAAAAGACACGTGCCTAAAATGCAAATGTCTAATCATTTTTTATCTTTTCAACAAATGTTTTACTGTTGATTATTAGCAGGCTTATGTGATGGCATATAAGAAAAAGTAAAGTTGCAGAAAACTACAATTTGCAAAGCAAGCAGCTCTGCAAAAAGAACGTTAGTAGTCCACTCCTTTTTGCCGCGTTTTCACGGCGTTGGCCGCGGATCCGCGGCAAAGCAGAGGGCACTTGGTCTCTACTTTCTAGAGCAGAGACCCAAAGCCACTTATATGTTACTGCAACTTTAATTTCCTGCTTTGCTTGCCCTTTAACCTGCAACAGAGAAGAAAATTCGTTTAGTTCTAAAAATATTTTCAAGAAAAATCAGATTTCAATAAAAACAACGTTACCCTCTCTGGCAACGGCGCCAAAATTTGATTGAGGCACAACCTGCACAAAAATACGGAATTAAAGAACTTAGAATGAAGATGTGCAAGTGCTCAATTCTTCCGCGATAGCCAGTGGCTATGCGGGTCGTGATCCACAAGGAGGGTTTTGCGATAGAAGCGTTTACGTTCTTTTATTGAAATCTTATGAAAACAAAACGAGAGTTCTTCTCTGTTTTAAGTTAAGAAAATAAGAAAAAAAAGTTATGTTAAAGGTTAAAGTTAAGAAGAAAGTGGTAGAATAGAAAGTGGAGAAAATCAGAAAACAGCGAAAGCGACTATGTACAAATGATTATTTACAAGGAAGTGAAAAGAAAGTGAATATATACATATGAGTCGAGAAAGAATGATTTGGAAGAGGTGGTGATCAACACTAAAGAAATAAAAGAAAAGAAAGAAAGAAGAGTGAAGAAATACTTACCTAGTTTTGCTTGATGACCTACCTGAAAACCTTTGCATGTTCTACCTTTGTTTAGGAGGCGTTCAACGCATAGATCATAAGCCCGAGCTCAGTCCCCGTTCACATTATATCATCAAGTCTAGCACAAGCATGAAGTGATACGTCTTGAGGAGGAGAACGTCTTCATGAACTATCGTTGGCACTCACATAACATCGTTATACTTGTGCTTTGGAATTCACTTGTAAACTCAACAAAAACAACGAGGTAAAGTAGAAGAGGAAGACGAAAACAAAAGAAAATGAAAGTAAAGCAGAACATACAAATGTTACCTTTTATTGCTTGAAACGATGGAAGAAAGGAGGAGGGTACATCGATGTCACTCTCAACATATGCCTCTCTCTCTTACTTACATGAATCATCATCTAATCTAAACTTACATACAATTTACATAAAGAGAAAACAAAAACCTAAACTAAGAAATGAAAAACTTGGCTAAATCCTAAGTCTGCATTCGCGTCCTCTTTTTAGTGCAAATACAGGCCTTTTATAGGCAAAACCCTAACCATCAAGATCCCGGGGAGATCGGGGGAGCAAACGCTCCCCCTAACTCCCCAACTTTGCCGCGAAAACGCGGCTTGGGCCGCGTTTTCGCGGCCAGGGTGTGGCCAGGTGGCCACACCCTGTTGGTGGGTCTCCCGGCGTCTCGTTCTGTCTTTATCTGGGGTTGGATTTGCAGTTTGGCTCCGAGATTTTGAAGAAATGGTCGTTTGATCTTTGCTTCAACTGATCGATTCTGAGAGGATTCTTCTCAACCGGTTTTCAACCTCTTGATTTTGCCTGATTCAGTGAGTGCGAATTAATTCTGATTTAATTCAGAATTTTGGTGGGCTTTGGGCTCATTTCTCTTCATCTCCTTAAAGATTGGGCCTGCAAATAAATCAAACAATTAATTAGGACAATGCAGGCTTTTATTCTATAATAAGTATGGACATATGATATTAAATATGCAACATTAGCAACCAATCATCTACCAACAGAAAAGTCCAGTCCATCCTGATCCCACTCCAGCCTCCACCTCTGCTAGTTCCTCCCAATCCGCTCCACAAACATCTGACGAGGACAAAGCTGCTAAACAAGTTCATAAGCCCATAGCACCCTTTCCCAATAGGCTTAGGAACAACAATAAGAATATGCACATGGAGAAAATGCTAGAGATGTTCAACCAGGTCAAATTGAATGTGCCACTTCTTGACACTATCCAATAAGTCCCAGCTTATGCCAAATTTCTTAAGGATATGTGTACGAAGAAGAGAAAGACCAATGTGCCCAAGAAAGTGTTCTTGGCAACCAATATAAGTGAAATTCTGTCTGGTCCCATTCCGGTGAAATAAAAGGATCCCGGATGTCCCACCATTTCCTGCACCATAGGACAGACTGAAATCAGTAGAACACGTCTTGACCTGGGAGCAAGTATCAACTTGCTACCTCTCTCAGTATACCAGCAACTTGGGTTAGGCGAGCTAAGCCCAACTCGAGTCACCATTCAGCTAGCTGACTGATCTATGAAGATCTCGAAGGGGAAAATCACAAACATCCTTATCTGGGTCGGAGATTTCATTTACCCCGTTCACTTAATTGTGCTTGAGACCCAACCTGTGTCCAATCTTAGATCTCAAACTCCCGTCATCTTAGGGCGCCCATTCCTTGCTACAGCCAATGCCATAATCAACTGTAGGAACGGGTTCATGCGATTGACTTTTGGAGACATGACGAAGGAAGTCAATGTCTTCAATTTTGGAAGACAGCCTAGGGATGTCAATGATCAGACGTTTGAGGTCAATTCTATTGAAAACCTGACCAGTGAGCATGAGGAAAGCATGAAGACAGAGACTGAGGCAGAGTTTGATCTGGAGGCTGAGGATTTTAATCTAGACCAGATCGTAGATTCAGCAGTGGATTGGGTATCAAGCCCAAGTGTACCTCATCATAGGATTGAAAACCCAGAGATTGCCTTCAATGAAGCAACACCTTCCCTAGAGCTAAAAGCCTTGCCTGAATAGCTCAAGTACGCCTACCTGGGCGGAAAGGACACCTTGCCAGTCATCATAGCATCCCACCTGACTGAGCAACAAGAGGACAGCTTAATGTCTATTCTGAAAAGACATAGGGAAGCCATTGGATGGACGATGAAGGGCATCAAGGGAATAAGTCCAGCCATAGTGCAACATAGATCCATTTAGTTGATGAAGCAACCCTAGGAGGGACCACAACGAAGGCTTAACCCTCTCATGCAAGAGGCAGTTAAGGCTAAAATTCTGAAACTATTAGATAATTGGATCATTTATCCCATTTCTGATAGCCAATGGGTTATCCCTGTTCATACGATCCCAAAGAAGGCTGGCTTTACGGTGGTAGAAAATAAGGAAAAAAAGTTGGCACAAACAAGACTGCCTCCCAAGGTTCGTGTTTGTATCGACTATAGGAAGTTGAATGCAGCTACCCGTAAAGACCACTTCCCGCTACCCTTCATCAACCAAATGCTTAAGCATTTGGCTGGGCATGAGTACTACTGCTTCCTAGATGGGTACTTGAGATACAATTAAATCCCCATTGCTACAGAAGACCAGGAAAAGACGACGTTCACCTGCCCATTCGGAACTTCGCTTACCGATGCATGCCTTTGGATTGTGCAATGCTCCCGCAACATTCCAACAGTGCATGCTTAGTCTTTTCTCTGACATGGTAGAACGTTTTCTTGAGATTTTCATGGATGACTTCTCCATCTACGGAGATTCATTTGATCAGTATCTTCATCACCTAGAGTTAGTGCTACAGAGATGCAAGGAGAAGAACCTAACTCTAAACTGGGAAAAATGTCACTTCATAGTGAGACAGGGGATTGTCTTGGGCCATGAGATTTCGAGAAAGGCATAGAAGTGGATAAGGCTAAAGTAGAAGTGATTGCTAAGCTTCCACCACCCAAAAACATCAAGGATATTAGATCTTTTTTAGGGCATGCTGGGTTCTACCGACGGTTCATTAAGGGCTTTAGCAAAATCACGAGGCCCTTAACCAACCTGCTCGCTAAGGACGTGCCCTTGATTTCAACGATGAATGTTTCAAGTCATGGGGGAAGCTTAAGCAAGAACTTATTTCTGCGCCTATTATTTCTGCTCCTAATTGGGTCCAGCCATTTGAAATCATGTGTGATGCATCTAATTTTGCTATTGGCGCTGTTCTAGACAGCGCATCGATAATAGGCAGCACGTGATTTACTATTCGAGTAGGACCTTGAATGACGCCCAACAGAATTATACAACGACTGAGAAGGAATTCTTGGCCGTTGTCTTTGCGTTAGAAAAGTTCCGGCCCTACTTGTTAGGCTCGAAGACGGTGATTTTTACGAATCACTCGGCTCTGAAGTACCTCATGACCAAGAAGGAAGCAAAATCCCAACTGATTCGGTGGATCCTTTTGTTTCAAGAATTTGACTTAGAAATCCGGGATAAACGAGGTATAGAAAATGTGGTCGCTGATCATCTCTCACGAATTTTGAATGCACCAACCATCCAAGCTCCGATCAACGAGGATTTCCCAGACGAGCACATCCTAGCCATTCTTAAGGAACCCTGGTATGCGTACATTGTTAATTACCTGGCCACGGGACAATTACCGCTGACTGGACAAAGCAAGACCAATACCGCTTCTTTGCCCAAGTACGATACTTCTTCTGGGAAGAACCGTATCTTTTTAAGTATTGTTCCGACCAAATTATTAGACAATGCATACCAGAGGAGGAACAGAGGAGTGTGCTCAGTTTTTGCCATGACCTTGCATGCGGAGGACACTTCGGTCCCCGCAAAGACTGCAGAGAAGGTTCTACAAAGTGGGTTCTACTGGCCCACTTTGTTCAAAGACTCATATCATTTTTGCAAGTCATGCGCAAATTGTCAGAAAATTGGGAAAATTTCAAGAAGAGACATGATGCCCCTGAACCTGATCCTTAAAGTTGAAATTTTTGATGATTGGGGTATCGATTTCATGGGGCCATTCCCCAATTCCTTCGGCAACCAGTTCATTTTGGTTGCTGTAGATTTTGTCTCTAGGTGGGTAGAAGCTGTGCCAACTAAGACGAATGACAACAAAGTGGTTGTCAAATTTCTTAAAGAGAACATCTTCTCCCGATTTGGCACCCCTAGAGCGAAAATTAGTGATAATGGATCGCATTTCTGCAACAGAGTTTTTGAAGCTCTGATGCGAAAATATTCCATCAATCACAAGTTATCTACTCTGTATCATCCCCAGACAAATGGGCAGGTCGAAGTCACCAACCGACAGATCAAGCTCATTCTGGAAAAGACTGTCGGACAAAACCAAAAGGATTGGTCGGTTAAGCTCAATGATGCATTGTGGGCTTACCGCACTGCTTTTAAAAACAGTTCTGGGGATGTCTCCTTATAGAATAGTGTTTGGCAAAGCCTGTCATCTGCCAGTAGAGTTAGAAACACTGGGCCCTCGGGCCATTAAGCAGCTCAATTTTGATTTGAGTAAGGTCGGTGAGCTAAGGAGATTGCAGATTTCAGAATTACAGGAGATACGGAATGAAGCCTATGAGAATGCTCGAATCACTAAAAGCAGAACAAAAGTTTTTCATGACCAGATCATAACCCGAAAAACTTTGCCCCGGGAGATAGGGTTCTGCTGTATAACTCTAGGCTTCATTTTTCGCGGGGAAAGCTCAAAACTCGTTGGTCGGGACCGTTCATTGTGCGCACTATTTTCCCACACGGTGATGTGCTTATTGCAGACCCTAAAAACAACACGGAATTCAAAGTGAATGGGTAAAGACTAAAGCCCTTTTGACATTGAGCCTATGACTCCGGATGATAGTGTGCTGACTCTTTTTGCCCCGTCATACACCTAACCAAAAAAAATAAATAAAAAAACAAAACAACAAAAAAATTGTTTTTATGCTAACCCCTTCTACATTCTTTTTGACATTTCTTTAGCCTATTCGCACTTGGCCGGCCCGAGTCCACGAAGACGGTGACATCATTTCTTCCCCCTATTTATTGCATTTGCATTTTCATATGCATTCATTGAGGACAATGCATTAGATAGGTGTGGGGGTGCTAACACTTTTTCTTTTTTTTATTCTTTCTTTTTCTTCAAAAAAAAAAGAAAAAGAAAAAAAAGAAAAAAATATCCAGATTGAAAAGAAATTTCATACTCTTTATAAAAATACCAAAAGATTGTAGGAATTACGGGAACCTTATTAATGAATCTTTATTTTTGCCTAAATAAACAAGAAAGATTGGTTTGACTAAAAAGTTAGAAGGGATAAGGAAAATAACTCATACTGTTTATATAGCCTTAGTAGAATATGCATAACCCACACACACATGCTTGGGATTTAGAAACACAACTTTGAAAAAAAAAAAAAGCTGGATAATTGTGCCTCAAGAAGCATGATTACTCACACTAAAAAAAAAAATTCTATATACAATAATGTATAAATAAATCTTGATTCGTGGCTTACTCCACTTGCATATTTGACCTGAGGGTGTGTTTTTCCACCTGGTGCCCTAAGACCATCTGGTTTGAGAGTCATCGGTTTGATATGTGTTACATAAGTGAAGTAGAAAGCCTAATGGAACCAAGAATAATAAGTAAATATTAATAAAATTAAATGATATTCAAAGTTGAGTTGAAAAATCCCAAACACATCACACTTACACATTATGCATATCTATCTAAAGCAAAATAAAAGAATGAGTTAGAAGTACAAGATCCTTTCTAAATTTAAGAAAAATCATAGTTTCTTTTTTTATGAAGGCTAAAGTATAAGAGGACTTATGAGGGTTAAACCTAATTCTTATATCATTCGGTCATTTTTACTTAGATGATTGAAAGTTCTTTTTTATGAAAAAAATTCTTTCTAACAACTAACTTCTTTTCTTTACTTACTGGATTTTGTGGGTGCAATCCGTTGAAAACCCTCAGGAGACAACACTCCTCCTCTAGGGGAACCTAGAGGTTTAAAGTCTTATTGCACATGCTCAGTGCAATTGCGTCACCTGCGAAAGTGGTATAATAATTTTCTTATTTTTGTTTTGCTCGGACGAGCAAAAGATAAGTGTGGGGGTGTGATTAGTCTCTAATTTTGCATAATTTTCATCACATTCTCATATTTATTTCATGTAAAATTTTGCTAATAAAACCTTGCTTGCTTGATCCTAGGTCCATGGTGTGCAAATGAAGAAGAAGACCTAAATCACCATTTAATTGGTGATTAAAAGCCTACGAAGTAGCCATTGACTTTAGAGTGAATATTTTGTCAGCCTAGGGCATCAAATCGCAAATCCAGAAGATCAAGGTATCAGAAGACAGACTGGGCGACGCGCTGCCCAAAGCCAGGTGCGCGCCGCCCTGGCAAGGCCGCGGAAACACGGCCCTGGCCGCGTTTTCGCGGCCCTTTGGGCACGCGCGTGCCTGCACTTCGGGCCACGGGTCACCCACGTGGCCCCCTTCCCCCTGGTGCCTATAAATACCCCCTGGGGTCTTCAATTGAGGAGATCCATAGTTAGAGCAAGTTGTGTAGTCTTGTGTTTAGTTTGTAGTTGTTGTTGTTGTTCTTTTTCTAGTTTTAAGTTTTAGCCATTAGAGTGAAAGAGAGAGTGTGTGTGTGTAAGTGTTATATTTGAAGGGTGACAAGCTAATACAAGTACTACTTCTCTTCCTTCTTTCAATTTACTTGTTCTTTCGTTTGCTTTTACTTCCTTGTTATAGTGTAAACTCATTTATCTTTACTTCTTCCTTTTGTTGTTTCTTGTTGTAGTGTAACTCCCTTCCTCTCAACTTCTTTTCCTTTGTTGTTTTTTTTACTTTTATGGCTAACTATTTTTCTTTAGCATGGCTAACTAACTACTAACCCACTAATTTCTAATACTTGAGTGATAACCCAAATGAGTCAATAGTGTCAAACAAGCCTTGTGCAAATAAGAGCTATGGTATCTTAAGACGAGGGTTCTAACTCTAATTTACCTACAAGTATTTACTTTCTTATACTTCGTGCTTAATGAGTTTTTGATGATTTATGGATTGTGTACTTTACTTGTTATTGTAAGTTAGAGACTTTTCCTTTTAACTTTGCCGATACCGTTAGTGCACTCGTGTCTTCCCTTATTCTCGCCTTCTATTGGATCTTGATAAGGGAATGTCCGAGTTTTTTGCCGTGTAAAGCTAAGTTTTAGGATAAACATTCACTCGATTTCCACGTGAATAGTTCCAATGTAAAAGGGTTGTGTTCGCCTATGATCCATCGTGAGGCTATCTTCCAAAAGTTAGAAATTAGTGGGAGCACTTAGTAGAAAGTTATTCATGCATTTTTACAACTCAGAAAAAAATCCACTTTTACAAACCACCAAAACATTTTTCCAACAATTCTTAAAAATAACTTGTTTTCACTTATCAATTCTTTATTTGGAAACAAGAATTTTCTTTCTTCTTGAACTTTGAAGCCGCATCAAGCTTCCATCACTCTCCTCCTTGTGGATATGACCCGTATAGCCACTTCGCTACTACGGAAGAATCGCAAAAGCAGTAACATCAACCCATACTTTCTTCTCTTATTTTAGTGCTTGCTTTTTGTCGATCACTTCTAAAGCTGTTTAGATATTGTGAGGCTTAAAGCTCTCCTTTTTCTTCCTTGCTTTTTTCTTGGACTTGTGGGCATTGAGAATACAATTTTGATTAGGATTAGGAAATGATTTTGTTGAGATATGATCATATGTGGTGTGATGTACCCAGGATTTGTTGCATAAATTTTTATAATCTGGTACAGTGTAAACTTTACAATCTTTTTGACTGAAATTGACTGAAATGAATTGGATATATATGTTTATGACGTTGTTACTACCTGGATTCATTAATGTGATTTGTATATTTTGAAAAACACCTAGAGGGGGGTGAATAGGTGTAAATGCTAATCTAGAAACTAAGTGCGCTAAATGTGAAAGCTTAAAAACTATTTTGCAACACACTTAATACAACACACAAGTGTAGCCGAATTCCCCGTGAAGGCTCTGGACTAACTCCTCTTGATTCCCTAGATATGGGTTGAGGTGCTATATGAAGCTCTTGTGGTTAAGTACAAGTGAGGCACACACAAACAACCAAGCATATACAAGATATAGCAATATGAAATATGCAAGGCACAAATGCAAGCAAGTATGAATGATATGGCAATATGAATAATACTATGCACAAAAGTAAAGAGAGAGAGAGTTTAGAGACAAGTGGATCAAACGCAAACACAAGGATATGTTCCGAGGTTCGAGCCCCTAGCTCTATGTCCCCGCCTTCACCGAGAAGGATTTCTAATCCACTAAAGGAGTACCGAACTCCTCTCTCAATCTTACAATGCCACCGAGGCAATACAACCACAATCCACCTCTACCGAAGAGGGATAAGGCCCGTAGCCAACAAACCAACTCCACCTCACACTTGAGGGAGCAAACACAAATCTCAACCTCTACCGAAGAGGGAGCAAACAATACCACTCCGATCAACCTCTACCAAAGAGGGATACACAAAGCAAGGAGGGTTTACAACTTAGAGGTTTCCACACCTCAAACAATCTCTCTTTTTCTTTTTCCACAAAACAAGATCCTAATAGAATAGGATAGAAGATAGCTCAAGTGTGGAAAACTAGGTGTTTGGAAAACAAAAACTCAAAGAAAAATACTTGGGAAAACTCTTGTAAAAGATAGAAAATGAAAGCCAAGACAAATCTCCCAAATACTCTTTTCTTTGATTTTTTTCAAAACCTAAAACAATATAAGATAGATCTTTTTGGCTCTTAAACACTTTTGAAAACTTGTTTAAAATACTGGAGATATCAGGAAATTTTGGCTCAAAAATTCTTATCTAAAAACATGAAGAAATGGGTATATATAGGCTCCCCAAGAAACTAGCCGTTAGGCTAATCTGGCAGCCTGACAGGCTTGCGGTCGACCGGCCCGGTCGACCGCCAACGGTCATAATTATGACCGTTGGGCCATCTCGGTCGACCGCCCGGTCGACCGCCAGAAACAGAGAGCAGAGCTCTCTGGTACGATCGGCCGCCCGGCCGACCGTCCCTGTGTCTGCCAAACGTGCACAAGCTTGTGCACGTCGGTCGACCGCAAGGGTCGACCGGCCTATGGTGCGGTCGACCCGTGCGGTCGGCCGACCTGGCCTGTCAGTCACTGTTCTAGGACAGAAACACATGTAAAGAATATTTCTAAAAATCTTTTAAGTCTTCTAAAAATCCCCCAAAATAGTTTTAACATTTTACATTGATATATAAAATGTGATAAAAAGTTTAGCTCAAATATCAATCATATGAAACTATTTTTGTGTTTTAACATTTTTACCAAAAACCAAAACTTGTATTTTATCAAACTTGACTTTTTCAATAGGAATCTGATTTTCCCTAAACTTCATTGAATACAAAAACATGATATTTAAGCACATTAAAGCATATTGCATATGGACATAAGTCCAATATACATGAAACAAATATATCATAGTTTTTGTTTTTAATTCCAAAAATATGTTTTGTCAAAAATACCAAAACCTAAAACTACATGAATAGGTATGTCAAACTAAGTTTGTATAAGTCATGTAAGCATGTATGTATATAGAGCACATCTAATATACATAAAATAAGGTAAACTTGTTTTGAACAATCTATTCATGAAAACCAATTCAAACATAAACCGTGTGTGTTTTGTGCACTTGAGCATATCAACTATTCTTATCTTTACACATGGATCTAAACACACTAAACTATTGATACCTAAGTCTTCTTGACGATCTTCATCTTCAAGCCGACTCGGTCCAAACATCGTGATCCAACGAGCATGGCTATGTATCATCTTGACGCTCGGGCTCGGGAATCACCAAGTGAAAGCTTCCAAACTCCTCTTTTTGAAGCAATCACCAACTAATATCTTGTTACATGATCTGAAACTAAATCACAAGATTATTAGTAAACATAACTACATGAGTTAATCATCATCAAAACTAGAGAGGAAGGCCTCTGGGCCAACAATCTCCCCCTTTTTGATGATGACAAAACTCATCGAGTTATATATGCATGGATTAAAGTTAAGCTTCAAAGAAGCTCCCCCTTAACTCATGCATAAACAAATAAACAATAAAGATGCAATGAATAACAATGCATAATCATGCATAAACAATAAAAGGCTCTAGATACCAATGAAATGTTCAAAACAAGACATGCTCTAGATACCAATTAAAATTAAACTAAATTAAACTTAATATATGCAAAACATAAATATGCATATATAAAAACTTAAACTCAAAATCTTTCTCCCCCTTTTTGTCAATCATCAACAAAGGGGTAAACAATCAAAACAAAATAAAATCTTCTCCCCTTTTTAATACAAAGAATAATCATCAATAAAGGGTTAAAAGCAAAACCAAATCATAATTTTTCTGCCCCTTTTTGTTCGAAACAATGAATCAACAAAAGGGTAAAAACTTAATATATGACAATTTTTCCCCCTTTTTGTCTAAAACAAAAATAAAGTAGGGGTGACATTAAATATGATACCAATTAAAAATATGTGAATAAAGTGCTTCTTGATACCAATTTAAAAATGAAAACAACATCTTGATACCATTGAATAATTGTTCATTTTAAACATATGATATCAATTGAAATTTATTATTTTTCTATCATAAAGTGAGGGAACAAAATACCAATTGAAATACAAAATCAAATTTTCTCCCCCTTTATGAAATATCAATAAAAATAATGCTTAGGCTCGAATTAAGATACCAATTGAAAGCTAAACCAATTGACATATGATATTCATTTAAACATACAAGCTTAAGCAAAACAAATATATATATATATATATATATATATATATATATATATATATATATATATGTATGAAAGTGTTAATACCAATCGAATTGATACTATAGGAATTGAAAACATACATACATACAAACATATATGAGTATACAAGAATGTTATATTGATACCAATTGAAAGAATTCAATGATACCATTGAAACAACAATAATGATCAAGTGTATACATCATATAACCTAGCCTCCAACACATGCTTATGTTAAATAGATTTTCAATGTAAAGCATACACAAGGCATGGTCTCCCAACCAACCGCCCGTAGATGGTAGGGTTTTCAAAAAATAGATTTGAAAAAGATAGTATGTTTGAAAACTCTACCATGATGAAGAATACGACTATTTTTTTTCAAATGATTACACCAGATCTTTACAACAATAGTAGAAAATCAAAGAAGACAAACTCTCAATTACTTACTTGGCTACCTGGAGACCCAACTATTTCTTTTCAATGATTACACCAGATCTTTACAACAACAGTAGAAAAATCAAAGAAGACAACTCTCAATCACTTACTTGGCCTTTACCTTTTCGAAAGGCCTCAGAAGTAGAAGTCGGGAAGAGTTGCTTCCTCGACGGCACCTAGGTCACCTGCCCGGGATCGAGGACAGCCGGTGGAAGGATCATCGCTGGGGTGCAGCGTCGTCAGGCAGAGTATTCAGAGAGGTCTCACTAACCACATCTGAGGAAACATCGGCTACCTGCTCTGCGTCATACGCGATCGGCAGGAGGCCTAATATCAAGGGCGTTGCATCCCTAGACGGAGCGTTTTGAGAGGCCTCCACCTCGGCAGCATGGGTAGCACCCCCTCAAGAGGATCCTGACCTTTCCTTTTAAGGAAGGACCCAATATCAAGAGAATACTTTGGAGACGCCCACGCTTCCCGTCTTATACTTCTTGAATTTAAACACCTTCAACATGCATTGATAATCAGCTATAGCCTCCTGTTTACATGCTTTGGCTTCATCAGGGCAATCTGTACCCTACCCAATCATTATTAAGGTACTCCATTGCCTCATCAAAAGCGTCCCGCTCGAACCTCAGGGTAGCTTTCTTACCATCTGCGCGCTGGCGCGCCTCTTAAAGTGCCTGTTGAGTAGCCAGCAGTGCAGACTCCCTCTGATGCAGCTCGGAGTCCTACTTTAATATCTTAAAGCCTTTTTTCCAGCTCTTCCCCGAGTCGCGCCAGTTCCTCCCTGAGCCGCATCAGTTCTTCCTGACTCAAGCGAGCCCTCACCTCGTGGCACAAATCCTCTTTGAGCCGACTAATCTCCTCAGTCGCCGCCTTCCCCACAGCACTAAGCTCCTCCTCCTCCCAGCGGAAATCAGCCAGCTCGTCCTCCTTCACCTTCAGGGCATCCCGATGGTCTTCCAGCAGCTTCAAGATGAGTATCGCATTTTGAAAAGAAGGACAAAAGTCTGACGGCGGTCAAAGAAATAACACCAGACAAAGTCATCATGCTACTTACTCTGGAAACCTCGTTCTTCATGC
Organism: Agave tequilana; assembly: GCA_038442645.1. Taxonomy (NCBI): domain Eukaryota; kingdom Viridiplantae; phylum Streptophyta; class Magnoliopsida; order Asparagales; family Asparagaceae; genus Agave; species Agave tequilana. The sequence goes on along the minus strand of JAVJIF010019155.1, from coordinate 63,157 downwards.
GCCATCGTCGCTCCTTGAAGGGGAGGGCCTTGAGTTCTTCAAGCCTTCTGAGGAAATCTCCATACCAAAGAGCCACCTTGACTGCCCCTTTCAGAGGAACAATCCTAATTCAAGCACAGGTCTTTCCCGAAGACACCTTGAGGGACTGGGCGGTGCCAACACCTCTGGCGATCCTTGCACCGTCTGGACACAAAAGAAGCTCCGCAGCGTTTATCCTCTCAGGCCCATGTGAAGACTCGAGCCCAACATCATCTAGGCTAGGGGCGCCATCGCCTCAGGCCCATCCTTGATAGGAATCGTAGCAGTAGAAGGCCCTGTTGGTACCACTAGGGCCATACCTGTAACCTCTTCAGCAGCCCTGAGGACAGGTGAAGTCCTCTGAGCATCTTCCATACGAATGGGGAATCCAACCATACCCTCCTAGGTAATGGGGGGCTACTCCACGGGTATGCATGGGGGAGTGGTCACGACTTCCGGCAAGCTCATCACCCCTCATCACGGATTCATCAAACTGAAGTCGACGCTTCTTCTTAAAGAAAAATAAAACATTAAGAAATAGTTTCTACAAACAAAAATAAAGAAATCTAGAGTATACCCCTGACCGTGAAAGGCGCAAAGACTCAGTGGGTGCCCTCTTCTTCTTGTCGGGAACTATCTCCCATCGCACCCTCGCTTCCCGGGATTAACATTGGTTGGCTCGCCACTCGAGTAGGCTGCTCTGTCTCGAAATCAGGATTGCTCTCCTCCTAAACAGACTCCTCAAGTTCGAGGACAAGCTAACCCTTACCTGAGCAGGTACCCTCAGAATAACTGGCGGTATTTGGGGTTTGTTCGAGTTCACCAACCAACTCCAATTGCGATTATTAAAATCAACTGCTGTCAGCTTTCTCAATTTCGCTTCACATCGGCGGTAGGCAAGATCCCCTGCGAGTACCTGCGTCCAAATTCCAGACAACCGGGATAGCCCTGTACTCATCTTTCGAGTCAGAATCCCATGGACCGAACACCTAAACAACGGTGTCCCACATGCCGCAGTCCCTGTCAACCATGTTGACGACAATCTTTTTCACCCCGCTCTGAGGGATAAAGTAGCGGTACCTAGGGTGATCTTCCTCAACAAGTATGCGATGATAAAAACCTCACAATGACAAGCCTCGGGAGCATACAAATCACAGAGGACCTTAAACCCCAGAACAGTATGCCGGCTACTATCGATAGCTGAGAGGGGCAACCTATAATAAATCAAAATGCAGCGAACAAACTTCGTCATTGACAGCCTTAATCCTAGTGCCAGCACTAGGGGATGCATACATACACCCTCCTTATTAGGCGGGGCTGAAGAAACATCAATATCGTTGGGGCAAAACTCAATTTCTAATCCTCAGGCTCCAATGAAAGCCATAAATAGCCAGGTATTTAGCCACCGCATCTTGGTCGCGAAGCTTAGATGCTTTAGGATTGAAGTCCATCCTGATCCTGGTACGACAGGAAGTTCTCTTCCTTTTCTCCTCCATGATGGACTTTCCATTGTCCGGGAGGACATGATTTCTCCCTTTCTTCTTTTTTAGTATAAATAAGGAAATGGCAGAGATTCAAAGATCAAAGATCAGAGAGAGGAAGAAAGAAAAAGATGAGGTAAAAATTTGAGGAAAATGCTCAAAATCTCAGAGTGTAACCCTCTTAACTTTAGAGGAATGAACCGTAGCTTGATCAGCGCCTTACAAGTGTTACGGTGAATACAATCAACTCCATCACTTCAGATACACGGTACCCACCTCGAATGTCGCATCACATAAGAGGCGATAATGTGATTGGCGTTGCACCAGATATGACGCACATTTAAAGCTCTGCGAGACTGTATGACCACGCACACCACTACAAGATAAAATTTAAAGCGATAACAAGCACCTTGAGTCCAGGCCCATAAAGTCTCATTTCATTTTGCTTCTCTCTCTACTTGTGAGTCCCTTTATGAGTGACAATCAAATGTGACCAACTTTCATGGGCGAAATTGCAATGAATAACCCAAGCAATATCATCATCATTTAGTGCTCGAAATAAGGTTTAGTGTACCTTAGCATTACATTAAACTCCTTGGTGGTCATATCAGAGCAAGTGTCCTAATCACCATCGAGCACACTAAAAAGTTTGTTCACCACTTCTGCAGCTCGACTTCCTAGATATTGCAAAAATACGGTCATCTTAACTTTCTATATGGGAAAGTTAAAGCCATCAAACTTGAGCAGGGACTTGATACTATCAGCCATGGATATAAGTGCACATGACAAATAAGTAATGCAAATGAATGATTAGCAAAAGGATCTCTCTAAGGTGGTTAAATAAAAATCTAGAGTCTAAGCCTCTAATACCAATTGAACAATGACCTAGAGGGGGTTGAATAGGTGATGATACTAATCAATTATGGAATGCAACAAGTTAAAGCAAACGGTCCACATGGTCTACTCAAAGTAAGGAGTTGAAGCCGAATTTCTTATTAAGGGCTCTAGAACTTCTTCTCTTAATTCCTCTAGATAAGTGTTAAGGTGCACAATTTGCTCCTTGCTTAGGAGAGGGAAAATTTGATAGTCCAACAATCTATAGCAATGTAGTAAAACAAATGCAATATGATAGCAAGAATGAAAATAGCAAGTATGAGTACAAGTAGAACAATGAAAATAGAAGCAAGCATAAGAGAAAAGGCAATCGCAAACTGATTAGTCTCTGAGTTTGCATAATTTTCATCACATTCTCATATTTATTTCATGTAAAATTCTGCTAATAAAACCTTACTTGCTTGATCCTAGGTCCATGGTGTGCAAATGAAGAAGAAGACCTAAATCACCATTTAATTGGTGATTAAAAGCCTATCAAGTAGCCATTGACTTTAGATTGAAGATTTTGTCAGCTCAGGGCATCAAATCGCAAATCCAGGAGTTCAGGTGGACAGAAGACAGTCTGGACGACACGCTACCCAAAACTGGGCGCGCGCTGCCCTGGCTTGGCCGCAGTTTTCGCGGCCCAAGCCGCGTTTTCGCGGCCCTTTGGGCGCGAGCGCGCTTGTGTTTTGGGCCACGTATTGTTCACGTGGCCCCCTTTACCCTGGTGTCTATAAAACCCCCCAGGGGTCTTCAGTTGGAGCAGATCCAGAGTTTTAGCAAGTTTTTGTAATCTTATTTTTAGGTTTGTAGTTGTTGTAGTTGTTCTTCTTCTAGTTGTTGTTTTAGCCATTAGAGTGAAAGAGAGAGAGCGTGTAAGTGTTGTATTTGAAGGGTGACAAGCTAATACAAGTACTACTTCTCTTCCTTCTTTCAATTTATTTGTGTTTTCCTTTAGTGTTACTTCATTGTTGTAGTGTAAACTCCTTTCTCTTTACTTCTTCCTTTTGTTTGTTTCTTGTTGTAGTGTAACTTCCTTCTTCTCCACTTCTTTTCCTTTGTTGTTTCTTTTACTTTTATGGCTAACTAACTTTTCTATAGCATGGCTAACTAACTACTAACCCACTAATTTCTAATTTCTTAATTGATAACCCGAATGAGTCAATAGTGTCAAACAAGCCTTGTGCAAACGAGAGCTATGGCATCTTAAGATGAGGGTTCTAACTCTAACTTCCTACAAGTGTTTACTTTCTTATATTTCATACTTAAATGTTTTTTTTGATGATCTATGGGTTTTGTACTTTGCTTGTTGTTGTAAGCTAGAGACTTTCTTTTTACTTTGCTGATACCATTAGTGCACTCGTGTCTTCCCGTACTCTCACCTTCTAATGGATCTTGATATGGGAATGTCTGAGTTTTTTGCCGTGTAAAGCGAAGTTATAGGAAGAACTTTCACTCGATTTTCACGTGAATAGTTCCAACGCATAAGGGTTGTGCTTGCCTATGATCCATTGTGAGGCTACATCTTCAAGAAGTTAGGGATTAGTGGGAGCACTTAGTAGAAAGTTAGCCATCCACCTTTACCATTAAGAAAAACTCACTTTTACAAACCACCAAAACATTTTCCAACAATTCTTCAAACAACTTGTTTTCACTTTTCAATTCTTTATTTGGAAATAAGAACTTTCTTTCTTTTTGAACTTTGAAGCCGCATCAAGCTTCTATCGCCTCCCTTCTTGTGGATACGACCCGTATAGCCGCTTCGCTACTACGGAAGAATCGCAAAAGCAGTAACTTCGACCCACTCCCTTTCTACTTTTTTTGTGCTTGCATTTTGCCGATCAAATTTTGGCGCTGTTGCCAGGAGGGAACGGCTTCATTGTTCACTACTAAAGATTGTTCTTTGTTTTTGTGTGTAGGAGAAGAACCAAGGAGCTCACTATCACGAGAAGCGAAAGAGGTGACCAAGGACATTGCACGAGGATTCATTTGCCCTCGGAAAAATTCGTGTAAAAGCGAGTTTTTCCGATTGAAGTACTAACAAACTCGTTTGCAGGGTTGCCGAAAGCCGCTAAAAAAAATTGCTTTCTAAATTTTTAGTTTCCTTGGATGCTTCACCTTATGCATGGGTAATAAATTCAACAGAAATTCACTTGTTGCTTAATTAAAATTTAGATTAGACTTTTGTATTTAGGGCACGTGTCTATTTCAATTCATTTCAATTTCTGTTGAAGAGTGCTGGAGAAAAAGGTACGTGTGCATTCATATAGAATAGGACCAACATTTTGAAGTGATTTACCACTTTGAGTGTTACCTTATTGTGAATAAACTGTACACTTGCACAATTGACTTTAAGGGCAAAACCCAAATAAACAAGATAAGGTGGGGATTTCATTACCCTTCCTTAGCCCAAAAATCATCTCCAAGTGCACTCACATTTTCCCAAGCCTTAACTAAAAATCAATAGATGTTGGCCCTAGGGACATCTCGGACTCACTAAGAGATTAACGGAGGTTGAAAATTAGAAGAACTATACTCCTGCAAAATCGGTGTCTAAGGAAAGTGGATTGAGAGGTAAAGCCTCGAAAGCTCCGTGGTTTGGCGTAATTAGGCCCGTGGCTCTGCCCGGATACCTCCCTCGAGCTTTGCCCTTTCCTAGCCGATTAGCTTGTAGTCGAGTTCCTGCAACAACCTTCCCCGGAGAATCGACCAGTTAGGAGTCGTCTAGGTCCAAGTACCTTAGACTAAGGCTTGTGGTTGTTTTTCTTTCTTTTGTTTGTTTTTAGTTCTTTTTCGATTGTTTGTTGTTTTCACATTGGTTGTGGTGTGCTGCATGCAAGAGTGGGTGAGAGATCCGTCAACTTTCAGATTAATAAGAACACTTCTCTACCCTTGCATCCAGAACCGGTGATGGCATCACTTCAGGATAGAATTTACCCGATCAGAACTTCACTTCCATCTTGCATAAAACTTCCTGAAGCAAACGGCAATAACTTTGAGTTAAAGCCCCAATTCATTAACACTCTTCCCAAATTTCATGGTTTAGAATCAGAGGACGCATACTTCTTTGTTAGGGAATTTGAAGAAGTATGCCTCATGATGCGTATACCCCAGCTAGGAGACGATGCCGTTAGGTTACGTTTCATCCCTTTTTCCCTAAAGGACCTAACTAAGAAATGGTTGTACAGCTTGGCAGCAGATTCAGTCATGACCTGGGATGATTTCTTCAAGGCCTTCTTGAAGAAATTCTACCCAATTCACAAAACTGCCCTCATTAGGAAGAACATCATGCAGTTTAAGCAAGACCCGAGCGAACCATTTTGGAGATACTTTGAGCGATTCAAAGATCTCCTCGCTCAGTGCCCTCATCATGGCGTGGAGAAATGGCGTCAGTGCCAGATTCTCTACGATGGTCTAGGTTATCAGACTAAGACCCTGTTAGAAACGATGTGTCAGGGAGGGTTCTTGTTGAAGGATGAGAATCAGGGTTGGGATTTATTTGAGGATTTAGCAGAAAAAACCCTGCAATGGGAGCCAGCCTTGGAGAAACCTAGGAATTCACAATCTATAGCTTCAAGAGGAGGGCTCCTATCTCTAGAATCATCCATAGCTGCCGAGGCTAAGATTGCTACCCTAATGAGAAGGATAGAGGCTCTGGAAACAAAAGAGTCTGCCAGTGTCAACCAGATCAATCCACCACCAATTCACAATCCGGGTTGTTCCTATTGTCAGGCACCAAACCATGTTTTTGAAGAGTGCCCTGTTTTCCATGCCCAGCAAGTGCCACCGGAACACATGAACGCGGCTTACTCACGGTCGCCTCACAACCCCTACTCACAGACCTACAATCCCGGCTGGAGAATCACCCCAATTTCTCCTGGGCCCAAAACAATCCTCCCAGGCCTAATTTTTCTAACAACTTTCACCATCCTATTCCTCCACCAACTTTTCCCAGTCAAGCCCCAGCTTCCTCTTCCCAAGGCTCACCAATGGAAAAGAAAATCAGTAAATTGGAGGAGAGCATAGAGGCTTTCATAAAGTCCCAAACCGCTTTTATGCAAAATTAGGGACAAACTCTGAAAGTCATTCACAGGCCATATCGAGATTGGAAATACAGATAAGCCAGTTAGCTAGCTCCCTAAGTGAAAGACCAAAAGGTACTTTGCCTAGTCAGCCATTAGTTAACCCAAAAACCTCCAATCAAGCATATGAAATTCAGGATCCATCGATTAACCAGTGTAATGCTATTCACACACTGCGATCTGGAAAGAAGGTAGACAACCAGGTCTACCAACAGAAAAGTCCAGTCCATCTCGATTCCACTCCTGCCTCCACCTCTGCTAGTTCCTCCCAATCCACTCCACAAACATCTGACGAGGACAAAGTTGCTGACAAGTTCATAAGCCTGTAGCACCCTTTCCCAATAGGCTTAGGAACAATAATAAAAATATGCACATGGAGAAAATGCTAGAGATGTTCAACCAGGTCAAATTAAATGTGCCACTTCTTGACGCTATCCAACAAGTCCCGGCTTATGCCAAATTTCTTAAGGATATGTGTACGAAGAAGAGAAAGACCAATGTGCCCAAGAAAGTGTTCTTGACCACTAATATGAGCGAGATTTTGTCTGGTCCCATTCCGGTGAAATATAAGGATCCCGTGTCCCACCATTTCCTGCACCATAGGACAGACCGAAATTAGTAGAGCGCTTCTTGACCTGGGAGCAAGTATCAACTTGCTACCTCTCTCAGTATACCAGCAACTTGGGTTGGGTCAGCTAAGCCCAACTCGAGTCACCATTCAGCTAGCTAACCGATCTGTGAAGATCCCGAAGGGGGAATCACAGACGTCCTCATCCGGGTCGGGGATTTCATTTACCCCGTTGACTTCATTGTGCTTGAGACCCAACCTGTGTCCAATCTTAGGTCTCAAACTCCCGTCATCTTAGGGCGCCCATTCCTTACTACAGCCAATGCCATAATCAACTGTAGGAACGGGTCCATGCGATTGACTTTGGAGACATGATGAAGGAAGTCAATGTCTTCAATCTTGGAAGACAACCTAGGGATGTCAATGATCAGACGTTTAAGGTCAATTCTATTGAAAACCTGACTAGTGAGTATGAGGAAAGTATGAAGACAGAAATTGAGGCAGAGTTTGATCTGGAGGCTGAGAATTTTAATCTAGACCAGATCGTAGATTCAGTAGTGGATTGGGCGTCAAACCCAAGTGTACCCTATCCTAGGATTGAAAGCCCAGAGATTGCCTCCAATGAAGCAACACCTTCCCTAGAGCTTAAAGCCTTGCCTGAACACCTCAAGTACGCCTACCTGGGCGGAAAGGACACCTTGCCAGTCATCATAGCATCACACCTGACTGAGCAACAAGAGGACAGCTTAATGTCTATTCTGAAAAGACATAGGGAAGCCATTGGATGGACGATGAAGGACATCAAGGGAATAAGTCCAGCCATAGTACAACACAGAATCCATTTAGTCGATGAAGCAACCCCTAGGAGGGACCCACAACGCAAGCTTAACCCTCTCATGCAAGAGGCAGTTAAGGCTGAAATTCTAAAACTATTAGATAATGGGATAATTTATCCCATTTCTGATAGTCAATGGGTTAGCCCTGTTCATGCGGTCCCAAAGAAGGCTGGCTTTATGGTAGTAGAAAATGAGGAAAAAGAGTTGGTACAAACAAGACTGCCTACCAAGGTTCGTGTTTGTATCGACTACAGGAAGTTGAATGCAGCTACCCGTAAAGACCACTTCCCGCTACCCTTCATCGACCAAATGCTTGAGCGTTTGGCTGGACATGAGTACTACTGCTTCCTAGATGGGTACTCGGGATACAATCAAATCCCCATTGCTGCAGAAGACCAGGAAAAGACAACGTTCACCTGCCCGTTCGGAGCCTTTGCTTATCGGCGCATGCCTTTTGGATTGTGCAATGCTCCTGCAACGTTCAAACGGTGCATGCTTAGTTTGTTCTCTGACATGGTGGAACGTTTTCTTGAGATTTTCATGGATGACTTCTCCATCTACGGAGATTCATTTGATCAGTGTCTTCATCACTTAGAGTTAGTGCTACAAAGATGCATTGAGAAGAACCTAACTCTAAACTGGAAAAAATGTCACTTTATGGTGAGACAGGAGATTGTCTTGGCCATGAGAATTCGAGGAGAGGCATAGAAGTGGATAAGGCTAAGGTAGAAGTAATTGCTAAGCTTCCACCACCCAAAAGCATCAAGGATATTAGATCCTTTTTAGGGCATGCTGGGTTCTACCGACGGTTCATTAAGGATTTTAGCAAAATCGCGAGGCCTTTAACCAACCTGCTCGCTAAGGACGTGCCCTTTGATTTCAACGATGAGTGTTTTAAATCATGGGGGAAGCTTAAGTAAGAACTTATCTCTGCGCCTATCATTTCTGCTCCTAATTGGACCAGCCATTTGAAATCATGTGTGATGCATCTGATTTTGCTATTGGCGCTGTTCTAGGATAGCGCATCGACAATAGGCAGCACGTGATTTATTACTCGAGTAGGACTTTGAATGACGCCGAACAGAACTATACAACGACTGAGAAGGAATTCTTGGCCGTTGTCTTTGCATTAGAAAAGTTCCGGCCCTACTTGTTAGGTTCGAAGACGGTGATTTTCACGGATCACTCGGCTCTGAAATACTTCATGACCAAGAAGGAAGCAAAAGCCCGACTGATTCGGTGGATCCTTTTGCTTCAAGAATTTGACTTAGAAATCCGGGATAAAGAGGTATAGAAAATGTGGTCGCTGATCATCTCTCACGAATTCCAAATGCACCAAACAACCAAGCTCCGATCAACGAGGATTTTCCAGACGAGCACATCCTAGCCATTCTTAAGGAACCCTGGTATGCTGACATCGTTAATTACCTAGCCACGGGACAATTACCCGCTGACTGGACAAAGCAAGACCAATACCGCTTCTTTGCCCAAGTACGGTACTTCTTCTGGGAAGAACCGTATCTTTTTAAGTATTGTCCCGACCAAATAATTAGACGATGTATACCCGAGGAGGAACAGAGGAGTGTGCTCAGCTTTTGCCATGACCTTGCATGCGGAGGACACTTCGGTCCCCGTAAGACTGCAGAAAAGGTTCTACAAAGTGGGTTCTACTGGCCCACTTTGTTCAAAGACTCATATCATTTTTGCAAGTCATGCGCAAATTGTCAGAAAATTGGGAAAATTTCTAGAAGAGACATGATGCCCCTAAATCCGATCCTTGAAGTTGAAATTTTTGATGTTTGGGGTATTGATTTCATGGGGCCATTTCCCAATTCCTTCAGCAACCAATTCATTTTGATTGCTGTAGATTATGTCTCTAAGTGGGTAGAAGCTGTGCCAACTAAGACGAATGACAACAAAGTGGTTGTCAAATTTCTCAAAGAGAACATCTTCTCCCGATTTGGCACCCCCAGAGCGATAATTAGTGATAATAGATCACATTTCTGCAACAGAGTTTTTGAAACTCTGATGCGAAAATATTCCATCAATCACAAGTTATCAACTCCGTATCATCCCCAGACAAATGGGCAGGTCGAAGTCACCAACCGACAGATCAAGCTCATTCTGGAAAGACTGTCGGACAAAACCGAAAGGATTGGTCGGTTAAGCTTAATGATGCATTGTGGGCTTACCGCACTGCTTTTTAGACAGTTCTGGGGATGTCTTCTTATAGAATCGTGTTTGGAAAAGCCTGTCATCTGCCAATAGAGTTAGAACACCGGGCCCTCTGGGCAATTAGGCAACTCAACTTTGATCTGACCAAGGCCGGTGAACTTAGGAAACTGCAGATTTCAGAATTAGAGGAGATACGGAATGAAGCCTATGAGAATGCCCGAATCACCAAGAGCAGAACTAAACTTTTTCATGACCAAATCATAACCCGGAAAAACTTTGCACCGGGAGATAGGGTTCTGCTATATAACTCTAGGCTTCATATTTTTGCGGGGAAACTGAAAACTCGTTGGTCAGGACCGTTCATTGTGCGCACTGTTTTCTCACACGGTGCTGTGCTTATTGCAGACCCTAAGAACAACACGGAATTCAAAGTCAATGGGCAAAGACTGAAGCCCTTCTTGACCACTGAGCCTATGACTCCAGATGGTAGTGTGCTGACTCTTTTTGCCCCATCATACACCTAACCACAACAAACAAACAAAAAAATAAAAATAAAAAAATAAAAATATATATATATATATATATAATTTGTTTATATGCTTACCCCGTGTACATTCTTTTTGACATTTCTTTAACCCATTCGCACTTGGCCGGCCCGAGTCCACGAAGACGGTGACATCATTTCTTCCCCCTATTTATTGCATTTGTATTTCCATATGCATTCATTGAGGACAATGCATTAGATAGGTGTGGGGGGGTGCTAACACTTTTTCTTTTTCCTTTTATTCTTTCTTTTTCTTTCAAAAAAAAATCTACAAATTGAAAAGAAATTTCATACTCTTTATAAAAATGCCAAAAGATTGTAGGAATTATAGGAACCTTAATAATGAATCTTTATTTTTGCCTAAATAAATAAGAAAGATTGGTTTGACTAAAAAGTTAGAAGGGATAAGGAAAATAACTCATACCGTTTATTTAGCCTTAGTAGAATATGCATAACTCACACACATATGCTTGTGATTTAGAGACACAACTCTGAAAAAAAAACTGGATAATTGTGCCTCAAGAAGCATGATTACTCATGCGAGAGAAAAAAATAATATATAAATAAATCTTGATTTCGTGGCCTACTCCACTTGCATATTTGACCTGAAGGGTGTTTTTCCACCTGGTGCCCTAAGACCATCTGGTTTGGGAGTCATCGGTTTGATACGTGTTACATAAGTGAAGTAGAAAGCCTAATGGAACCAAGAATGATAAGTAAATATTAATAAAATTAAATGATATTCAAAGTTGAGTTAAAAAACCCCAAGCACCTCACACTTACACATATGCATATCTATCTAAAGAAAAATAAAAGAATGAGTTAGAAGTACAAGATCCTTTCTAAATTTAAAGAAAAATCATGTTTCTTCTTTTATGAAGGCTAAAGTATAAGAGGACTTATGAGGGTTAAACCTAATTCATACATTATTCGGTCATTTTTACTTAGATGATTGAAAGTTCTTTTTCATTAAGAAAAAAAAATTTCTAACAACTAATTTCTTCTCTTTACTTATTAGATTTTGTGGGTGCAATCCGCTGAAAACCCTCAGGAGACAACACTCCTCCTCTAGGGGAACCTAGAGGTTTAAAGGCTTGTTGCACATGCTCAGTGCAATCACGTCACCTGCGAAAGTGGTATAATAATTTTCTTATTTTTGTTTTGCTCGGGACGAGCAAAAAGATAAGTGTGGGGGTATGATTAGTCTCTGAGTTTGCATAATTTTCATCACATTCTCATATTTATTTCATGTAAAATTATGCTAATAAAACCTTACTTGCTTGTGTAGGCTGTCTAAAAATCACTAAAAGACAAGTCATTAAAAAGCAGAGTCTCAAGTTCTAGATGCGAGGGCTCGATACCCGCGTCTCAACATCAAGGCGCGTGGGCTCAACACCCGCGTCTCAACATCAAGGCGCGTGGGCTCAACACCCGCGTCTCAACATCAAGGCGCGTGAGCTCAACACCCGCGTCTCAACATCAAGGCGCGTGAGCTCAACACCCGCGTCTCAACATCAAGGCGCGTGGGCTCAACACCCGCGTCTCAACATCAAGGCGCGAGGGCTCAACACCCGCGTCTCAACATCAAGGCGCGTGGGTCCAACACCCGCGTCTCAACATCAAGGCGCGTGGGCTCAACACCCGCGTCTCGGTTATAACCGCCCTGGTTATGGGGCCAGTCGCCGCCCACATAGCGGGGAGGTCAGCCCCTCATTGTGGAGCGTTTTTAGGGGGCACGTTCACCCCTGAAACTCCTATAAATAGCCCCGTCGCTATGAAGAAGGGGTCGAATTTTTTGAGCAAGAGACGACAGATAGAGACAGGAGAAAAGAGCTCAACTCTTCAGCAAGTTCACTGCGTACGAGCTGCCCCTTTGCCTACCTTCTCTTTGAGAGTTTTGGTAGACAGAGCTGTGTTACTCCTTCTACCAGCCAAAGAGAAGATCCCTGACGATCCCGACGGTCATCCGGTCAACGGAGAACAAGATTCACTCTCCACCGCCACTTGAAGAACCCAGCCTTAAACAAAGGGAGGATTCAAGACTCAACATCCTCCCTCCCTTGTAATCGGAGTATTAATCCGTTGTAAACTTTCAATTGATTCAAGGAAACTTTACGCGAATTTTTTCTCTGCAAACAAGAGATGGCGACTCCGCTGGGGACTACATTTGTCACTGATGAGCAAATCGTGGCGCAAGATGACGTCCTTCATAAGGGAAAGATGGTCGAATCGCTCGTTGTCGAGTTCGACCAGGCAAAATACGAAGAGTTTCTTTCTGCTTGCTCCAAGAGCCCAAAGACCCGCGTCTGCCGCAGGGTCTCGACGGGGAATGGCCCCGAAGCCCGATCCGAGGTTCTCTCGGGCGCTGCTGCTGCCAACTGTGCCAAGCAAGATACACGCGCCAACGCCTCTCAGAGGGCCCGCGTGATCTCAGGCACAACTACCGCTGCGATCAACCGCGCAGCACAGAACACCCGCGTGAGCGTCTCTCAGGAGACCCGCGTGGTCAAAATCTCTGGTGTTCAGCATCAGGTCATCGTTGGTCACTCTCCACCTCCACGACGCAACCGAAACGCTGAGCGTCGACAGAGGAGACGTGCGCGTCAGCTACAAGTTGGAACCTCTGGTTGTCCGACTGAGGCTGGACGCGACGTACAATCTGGCGCCTTGCCCGCGCCACGTCCAGCACGTGAAGTCCGCGTTTGGCGGCCCAAACGCGAGACTCCTCAAGCTAGATCCTCTGAAGACCAACTCACCAAACGCCAAGGTGAAGCCTCTGCGCCTCGTCAAGCGCGAGAGGCACGTGCCCATAGGCGTGGGGCCCAGCAGCCCATCCTCTCTCAAACGTCTCTGCCCGACGCACCGAGCGGCAGCGCGGCAATCGCGTCTCGTCTCAACAGAGACGCCAGACGAGCGTCTTACAGCCGCGGCGCGAAAATCGCGTCCCTGAAACCCGCGTCCAGGCTATACAGCACATGGATGCCTCCTGTCTTCGACGTTGCGAGGCTAGTCTCTTCGATCCCCCTCCCATGGATTTGAGGGATTACTTGACGAAGAAAAGAAGTGTCAATCAGGCCACTTTATCATGTTGCTGCCAACGGCTCATCCATATACTTTCTGAGTGCCGTTGCGGATCAGGTGTGCACCAGCAGTCTTTAGTTAGACAGCTGACCCTGATTCCCCCGTCAGCCAAAGAAGCGCTCCCACAGAAGGAGAACCTTCTCTGACATTGAGTACCCGGAGCTCACTGCGAATATGACGAGCAGGAGCAAGGGAAAACAACCTGCAGTCAGCTCGGATGAGTCTGACTCTGAACCGGAAGGGGTGTATCAACACACTCGCACCCGGACTGGGGCCATTCCCCCGATTGATTATAATGCCTTAGCCCATGGCATTAAAGTGAATGATTCTCACTCCGCCGTAGCGGAATCACGGGCTTCAAACTCTTCCGTTGAGAAGGAGGCCTCCGCCTACATGATAGGCACTCCTGAGGAAACGGCTAGACGTTTAGAACAAATCCAGAAGGCACAAATGGATATGATTCTTTCTCAGCAAGAATCTATCGACTCCCTCAAGCAGATGCTTGCACAGTTGCTCGAAGACAGGAGGAAATCTCCTCCTAAAAAGACGAAGGGCAAAGGGAGAAAGGGAGAAAGCTCATCTTCCGAACCTTCTGAGGAGAGGCCGCGATCTACTTCTAGTTCGTCCAAACCCTCGTCACAAGTAAAGGGCGACCAAGACCAGGGAAAGGCTCATGCTAAAAGAATGAGTCAATTGGAGCAACACCTCGAGGCCCTTACCAACCGTAAAGGCCTCCAAGAAGCTGGAGTGGTCCGGCCCTATCCTGCTGAATGGGACTTGGTTCCATACCCGTCCAAGTTCAAGGCTCCAACCCTTCAAGCATTTGATGGGAAAGGTTCTCCAAACCAACACATCTACTACTTCAAGTCCCAAACTTGGAATGTAGTAGATAACGATGCCATCCTGGCTCGTCTGTTCATCGGCACCCTCAAAGGGCTGGCCTTTGAATGGTTCATGAAGCTCCCAGAAGGTTCTATCAAGAACTGGGGCGATTTGGAGAAGATTTTCCTAACGCACTTCTTCGAGGATGACTCGGAAGTCACGATGCCCACCCTTTTGGTTACTAAACAGCGAAAGGGAGAGTCCGTCAAGTCTTTCGTGGAAAGATTTCAGAACGTGGCACTCCGGTGTCCAAGCGGCATGACCCAGGTCACTCTGGTGGAAACATGCCGCCACAATCTCCAAACCTCACTCCTTGCTCAAATAGGAGTTGCTGAAAGCCGCACCTGGAAGCAGTTAGTCCAACAAGGTGAACAGGCTGAAGAGATTGTCGCCCGCATCAGAGCGGAAGAAGGTAAGCCCAGGCCGGAAAGGTCGACAAGGCGTGCGCCAGACACATCCCTCCAAACAAAGCGGAAGGATAATTTGGCAACGGAGACCAAATCTCCCGCCAAACCTCAATCAGGCAAGGCGAGTGGCTCTTCAAGCCAGCCACGCGCTAACAAGCAATATTCCTTCAAGGAGGAACATGTCGATTCACTCTTTAAACTACTCAACAAGAGCAACCGACTGAAGCTCCCTGAAGCTAGGCGCCCCGAGGAAGTCGGCAAGACCGACAATCCCACCTATTGCTTGTACCACAGGATGCTGGGGCACCCTACCAAAAGCTGCTACGTCTTCAAGGACATCCTTCAAGCTCTGATTGACGCGGAGGTGTTAAAACTCCGACCAGAGCAGAAGAAGGTGACGGCCAACGTGACGTCGGTTCTCTAATTCGGAAAGCAACCCCCGACACCGTCGGGAGTGATACCTGTTCCAAAAGGAGAACTAAGAGTGGTCAACGTAGACCCTCATCAGCAGCAAGAGAAAGGCTTGGTACCCGTCCCTACACCTCAAGGGGAAATCATGTGGGTCCACCCTGACCTTGTCAATGAACAGCAATGGACTACTGTGACCAACAGGAAATCCAAAGGCAAGGCAAAGGCTTCATCCTGCAATGTGGTGTGTGCCTCCTCTCGAGAAGCCGAGACTGATGTTCCCTCGTTAACCGACTCAGAGGAGGAAACAATAGTCTTGGCCGCAGAGCCCAACCAACCGATGGCGGGAACCCGTTCGGGTCAGCCGTACTTGAAGCAGTATGGCGAGATGGCGGTAGCCCCTCCACAACCAGCTGTAGAGCCAACCAAGCCCTCCACAAAACAACTTGTGGAGAAACAGAAAGAAACTCGGTTTTCTCAGGTTCTTTCGAAAGGTGTAGCGGAAGGATCCACGACACCTTACCGCTTTGATGTTCTGGCTCAGCTAGCCAACATCCCGGCACGCATTACCTTGTATGAACTTCTTAGACTATCAAAGTCGACCAGAGAAGCACTACAAGAAGCTCTGGCAAATGCTGAGGTCTTCATGACCCAGGTGCCGAAGGAGGAAGATGTAGAGGATTGCCTCCACACCTCCCCAAATGCTCCCTGCATTACCTTCACAGCAGATGATATGCAGGTTAAAGGGAAGCATGATCGACCCCTGTACTTCACAGGGTATATCGGATCGTCTGAGGTGAACCGCATTCAGGTAGATCCAGGGTCCGCGTTGAGCATCATGCCTCGCCGGGTCATGCAACATCTGGGCATCCCCACTTATCGTCTGAGCCCTACCCAGACAACCATTTACGGGTTTAATGCCAATGGCACCCGTCCGATGGGGAAGATCAAGCTCAAATGCCAGATTGGAAGCCTCAAGTCGGAAGTGACATGCTACATCATCGATGCCGACACTTCCTACAACCTACTGTTGGGACGACCATGGATTCACCGCAACTCCATCGTTCCCTCCACTCTCCACCAAGTCATGAAATACATTGACAGGAGTGGAAAGATTCAAACATTGATCGCCGAAAGGTATCCGTTTAAAGGGGTCGCAAATTATTTCACGGATTCCCTCCTATATCAGGATCCTGTGGAGACAAATGAAACCCCGCAACCAGAGGAGCCAGACTCTGGTAATGAGGCTGACACTGAGCCTGAAAAAGGAGAATGCCTGTGGGAGATAGAACCACTTGTAAAGAGCATTGATAAGCTCGATGTTGATAATACCACCGACGAGGTAGGCGGTTGGTACATTAATGAAGAATTAGATTTAGCGTATCTTTCTGTGTTTGCTTCTGATTCAATACCATCAGATACTAGCACTGATGTAGATGATGACCTCTGGTCGGCAATGGATGCTTTGACATCGTTGCATGTACCAGTAAAATCATCCTTCGGGACATACCAAGATAATGGTAATGCGCAAGAATCTATATTTATGGTTCCAGCCAGACGGAAAGACCAAAAACCAATTCTTTTTGGGCGAATCTCGTCTGAACCAACGCCCCGCGAAGAATCAGAAGGCGAGGAGGAATCCCCTCAGTTCGGTCATTATGAACCAAAAGCGCTCAAAATGATGAAGTGCATGGGGTACGATCTAACCAACAGACCCGGGTTGAACTTCAGCAAAGGAAGGAGAACGCTACTTCGATCCTTTGTGCCGAAAGGGAAAGCCCTCGATTATTATCATCGAACGCGCCGGGGGTTAGGCTATGTATCGACTCTGATCCCATCAGCCTCTGATTCTGGAGGGCCATCAGGTCATAATTACTCTTCAGGCACGTCATCGTGGGAGTCGGATGTCAGTGTCGGCAACATCTTCAGAGAACTTTCAGTGAACATGGTTTCAACAAGCCACCTGGAAGACGGAGATGAAGAAATGATCCAATCTGATACAGATCCTTGGATCAAATATTTAAATACTCTTTGGGATACCCGCTTTGAAC
The DNA here is from genome assembly GCA_038442645.1 of Agave tequilana. Classification (NCBI taxonomy): domain Eukaryota; kingdom Viridiplantae; phylum Streptophyta; class Magnoliopsida; order Asparagales; family Asparagaceae; genus Agave; species Agave tequilana. The sequence goes on along the minus strand of JAVJIF010019155.1, from coordinate 45,748 downwards.
AGCGCGAGCCACCCACAGAAGACAAGGTTGTTCAAGTCAATCTAGGAGATGAGGCCAATCCTAACCCATCTTCATAAGTGACGGCCTGTCACCTTCGGAGAAGAAGGATCTAATATCTCTTGTACAAGAGTATATAGACGTCTTCGCCTGGAATTACGAGGACATGCCTGGACTTGATCCTCAAGTGGCTATGCACCGCCTCAACATCAATCCGGACGCAAAACCTGTCAAACAGCAGCAGCGACGGTTCCGTCCAGAAATAATGGAGGCAATTCAATCAGAAGTCAGGAAACTTATTGATTCTGGCTTCATCAGGGAAGAACAACATCCCGACTGGGTAGCCAACATTGTCCCAGTTGCCAAGAAGAACGGGAAGATCCGGATTTGCATCGACTTCCATGATCTAAACGAGGCTTGCCCCAAAGACGAATTCTCACTGCCAATCACAGATGTCATGATTGACAATACTTGTGGATTTGAACAAATGTCCTTCATAGACGGGTTCTCAGGATACAATCAAATCAAAATGTATCCTGATGATGAAAAGCATACCTCCTTCAGAACACCACTAGGGGTCTACTGCTACACCGTCATGCCTTTCGGATTGAAGAACGCAGGGGCAACATATCAAAAGGCCATGAATGCCATTTTCCATCAGCAAATACGCAAAACGGTGGAATGTTATGTTGACGACATCGCGGTAAAAAGCCGCACTAAAGATGATCACATATCTGACCTGAAGGTTGTCTTTGATATCATGCGGGCTCATCAATTGAAGATGAATCCCACCAAGTCCTTCCTGGGGGTGGCCAGTGGCAAATTCCTAGGATTTGTTGTAACCTCCACGGGAATCCATTTGGACCCTGAAAAGATCCGCGCTATCCAGGAGATGCAACCTCCGAGAAATCTCAAGGAGCTCAGGGGATTGCAAGGACGATTGGCGTACATCCGCAGGTTCATCTCAAACCTCTCCGGAAGATGCCAACCCTTCACTAAGCTAATGAAGAAGGGTGTCTCGTTCATTTGGGACGACGCTTGTCAACAAGCATTTGAGGAAATCAAGCAATACCTCACCCAACCACCAGTCCTTGCAGCTCCGATATCCGGAAAACCTTTCCTGGTATACGTCCGGGCAATGGATCATTCTTTGGGAGCTCTACTAGCTCAGCATGATGACCATGGATGTGAGCAAGCGATCTACTATCTGAGTAGAACAATGATCAGAGCCGAACATCGGTACAACCCGATCGAGAAGGAATGTTTGGCACTGGTGTTCGCCATTCAGGAAAATGCGACACTACCTGGCGGGCCAAACCATAAATGTCATATCAAAGTCAACCCCTTGAGGTTACTCATGACAAAACCTTCATCGCTAAATGGCCGACTGGCAAAATGGGCCATATTATTATCTCAATATGAAATGCACTTTTTACCACAGAAGGCCATTAAAGGACAAGCGGTGGCGGATTTCCTGGCTGAGTATCCAGATCTGAGGGCAACCAAACTTTACGACGATCTCCCAGATGAGGTCGCTGAAGCCTGCCTAACTCAGACATCGTTCAAAGTCAAGTGTGGCAACTCTTCTTTGACGGTGCATCCAGAACAAGCCCAAAAGGACACATCGTAGCGGGGGTAGGAGTAGTACTCGTCTCGCCACAGAACTATGTGATTCCTCGAGCTATCTCGCTAACTGAGCCTTGCTCCAACAATGTAGCAGAATACAACGCTCTTTTGATTGGGATGCAGCTCGCTGATGAGATTGGCGTTAAAAATCTCGAGGCATACGGTGATTCTAAACTCATCGTCAGCCAAGTTCGCGGAGAGTACGAAGTCAGACATGAAGACCTAGTACCTTATCACTCCGCAATTATCCACATGGCCGAGAGGTTTTCAAACTTTTACATCGACCATGTACCGCGCAGGCAAAATGCGCATGCAGATGCACTTGCATCCCTCGCTGCCTCCTTAGCTCTTCCAGCTGGAGCAATGGAGAAGGTATTCGTCTACAGCCACGACCTGTATTGCCCGAGAACTGCCCTCGAAGACTATCAGGAGTCAAAGGGAGAGTATCAAGGCAAAGAAGCGCTGGAATTGTCAACCGGGCCAGAGCTTAAAGACTGGCGATTCCCCTATATCGACTATGTCTTGTATGGCATCCTGCCTGAGGACGCCAAGGAAGCGGCTGCCATTCGAAGGAAAGCCCCTAAATTTTACTACAATGCGATTACACGAACATTGTATCGTCGATCGCATGACGGGGTCTTGCTCCGGTGCCTCTCACCAAAGGAGGCCCAAGAGGTATTGAGAGAAGCCCATGATGGTATGTGTGGAGCCCATCAACCTGGCCCAAAACTGGCACATCGACTCCAAAGATTGGGTTATTTTTGGCCCAAGATGATTGCCGATGCCATCACTTATGCCAAAAGATGTCACGCCTGCCAAGTGCACGGCGATTTCATCCATCAAGCACCAGGATACCTCCACTCTACGACCTCTGCCTGGCCATTTGAAATGTGGGGGATGGATGTGGTTGTCCTATCAGCCCACCATCATCAAAAGGACATCGGTTTATTTTGGCAATAACCGATTATTTCTCTAAATGGGCCGAAGCTATTCCTCTGAAGGAGGTAAAATAGTCTAACGTGATCAAGTTCGTGAAACATCACGTTATTTACCGTTTTGGTGTACCTCGGCGAATTGTCCATGACAATGGACCCCAGTTCATCAGCCAGGCGTTCTAGAGATTCTGCGCTAAGTTCAGAATCCAGAGTGTGTCCTCAACGGCATACTATCCTGCCGCTAACGGCCTCGCAGAAGCTTTCAACAAGACTATTGGCAAGCTTCTCAAGAAGTTCGTCTCGAAAAGTCAACGAGACTGGGACGATAAGCTAGGTGAATGCTTATGGGCCTACCGCACAACTGTGCGAACCCCAACTAAAGCCACGCCATTTTCTTTGGTATATGGATGTGAAGCCGTACTTCCACTGGAAATTCAAATTCCATCTCTACGCGTCGCCTTGACAGCGGAGATGACAACCGAGGAGAAGCATCGACAGCGACTCCAGGAATTGGAGGCCTTAGACGATCGTTCGCAGGCCCAACAACAAATCGAGCTTTACCAAGCTCGAATTACCAAAGCCTTCAACAAGAAAGTTAAGATACGGACTTTCAAGAAAGGCGATCTTGTCTTAGCCGTCAGAAGACCCATGGTGATGACGCACAAGACAAAAGGAAAATTCCAACCCAAATGGGAAGGACCGTTTGTGGTAGAGTCAGTCTACTCGAATGGATCATATCGCCTCATAACCCCAAATGGCGATACACTCATGATGCCTATCAATGGCAGGTTCTTGAAGAAATACTATCCTTAAATGGTATTCTTCCGCTGATCAAGTTAAAAGTACACCTCTGATCAAACATCCGACGCCTCCGACGGCTAAGGATAGAAGAAAAATGTTGGCTTCTAAGCCCAACATAAGTCTTCGACAACTCATCATGCTGAGGGGAATAGCATGGCTAGCCCAACTCAAACGGTAGTTGGTAAAGGCACCTCAAATCCGTTGATAGCTGAGGGTTTGCTAAAAATCCTAAGTGGACTTGGCTCCACTCTTTCCTCCAAAATCCCTTACCAATTCTCACCCACAGAATGGTAGGTTTACAAAATACAGTAATTGCCAAGTTAACATTATACCTCTGGTATTCCAAATTCCACTTGTCAATTCTCATCAATAGAATGACAAGTCCTCAAATTGCTCATATCGCAAATCAATTCTTGTCAAGTTAATATCACACCTCTGACAAAATTACTGTTCAAGTTAACATTATACTTCTAAACAGTACACCAAGCTTCTGTCAAGTTAATATTACACCTCTGACAGTCACTTTCCTTCAGATTTCCTTATTGAAGCTGAAATGAATGATGCTAAGTTAACACTACACCTCTAACATCTAAGTCATTGCTAAGTTCAATAATACACCTATGGCCATGACTTTTCCTCGACTTCCTTATCCAAGCCGAGACGACCAATGCTAAGTTCCACATTACACCTCTAGAATTACCCTCACTGTCAAGTTAAACATCACACCTATGTCAGTTACACTCTCAGTTTTCCCAAAACAAACTGAAATACTTTTGAGTCAAGTTAATATTACACCTCTGACTCACATCCTTGTCAAGTTAACATCACACTTCTGACGAGACTACTTTCAACCCGTTAAGTTAATATCACACCTCTAACGGTAAAGACTTCCCTAGATTCCCCATGAGTCTAGTCTTACTTGTTATTCTCTTCAATAGAATAACAAGTCTACCTAAAAACATTGTTAGGTTAACACTACACCATTGACAATGTTTTCCTTCAAATCCCCAGCTGAGCTTAATCAAGTGAATCCTAACCCTTGATAAAAGTTCACCCTCCCTGGGGGTACGTGTTCCACCTGTCACTTTTCTTATAAAGTGGCTGGTCCACCAAACATTATTTCATCTCTGTCAAGTTAATATTACACCTCTGACAGTATTGTGAAAGTTCCTGAAATAGGATCTTTCCCTACAAAATTTGACTTATTAAGATTATCATCATAATTTTGACGAAGTCAAAGATCTTCTGCTTCTATGCGTCTAACTGAAGACAAAAGGTTCAAGACAATAGAAAGAGGCAGAAAGAAAAATGTCACTTTTATTTATATCCAGGCATATGAAAGTGATACAAAACGCTCTCTTATACAATAAGATTGAGTGTTACAAATAAGGAGTATAAAGAAGTCCCTCTCTCTCTCAGAGGCCGTACTCACTCCTTGAAGCCGCATCTGATTCCAAGTGCACGATGTTTTGGAGCCGATTGCACTATGGTGCATGACGTAAACATCGAAAGAGCCCTAGCTGACTAAGCTAAGAGCAATGGTGTTCTTGAGGTCCGGTGGCAGCAGAAAGCCATGCAACCCTTCATTCATGAGCATCTCTTTCGCTAGAAGGCAATCCAACAAACATGGAGTCACTTCTGGGGTGAGAGAGGAGGTTTTGAGACCTCACAGGGGATGCTACTCACCACTATATCCACCGCAACCCCCGCCGCCATACTCACCCTGACCATCCCTTGCCAACAGGCATGACTGGTGCATTGGATCTGAAGAGACCTTGGCGAGGGTTGGGTCCACATCAGGAATATAATATATTCCCTTGTGGACGACGAGGACCATAATATATTCCCTTGTGGATGAACATCGAACGAGTTCGCCGGCCGAAATATTCTTCCAGGGGCCCAGCGAACCTGAAAAGGACGATCAAGCCTACCTGCAAGGAATAAACAAAGGAATCAGAACATCTGTAACTTAGTACACTTCAACAGAGAAAACTAAGTGACAGACGCAGTTATTGCCAAAGACTACAGACGCGGGAATGACCCACGCAGTGAGCCAAAACTTCCGCGGTTGCAGAAACAGACGCGAATTAAAACTGTGATACACGCAAGGTTCAAACGCAGTCTAATTTTCTGCATCTGCGTCTCACACACCAGGCGCGAAAAGACTCAGACGCCGAAAAAATTGCCATCTCCCTGTTGAATGAACAGGAGTTGCAAGATTCGGGTCTGAGACCTTCAACCCGAGTTGGAATTCATCCAAGTCAGTGGCCTTAAAACGCGAGCTTCATGAGCAAAGCCAGCGCCAAGTGCCAAAGACTTCTGTGGTCGCGTCCAGAGAAGTTCAATTCGATGGCGCAAATTCCAGAAAAGGAATGCACCAACTAAGACTTCATCCAGATGATAATATCTCTTTAAGAGATATCAAAATTCAAACCTGGCTGGATTAAAAATGTCGTGCCAAACCAAGAAGGCGTACACGCAGAGGCCTCTATCAAGAGTTGAACTCTTTGCATTAGAACGGGGACATGAAAGATGATCAAAGAGACGCTTTCTCCTGAAGAGACCAAACAGAAGCATGAAAGCTCTGGGTCATCTTCATCCATAGAGTCACCTTCATCCATGGAGACAGACCCCTGTTAGAAACTCTGAAGAAGGCGGAATTTCTCAGAGCAAATCAAAAGAAAACAGTCTAAGTTTGGGCTGTTAAAGGGAGAGAAGGAACCCCTATTTATAGGCAGCCCATGGTTCATCAATCAAAACCGTCGGCCTTAATGACTGCACGACCGTCAGAGTCCAATAGGAGTCTGACGCGTGGAACGTTGCTTCGGGAAGCGTCGCAGACGCTGGTCTCAAACCGCCAGCGCCGGTTTTGCATTAAAAGGCATTAACGCTTGAGTCCAATGAGGAACCAACGCGTGGACCACTGCTTCGGGAAACAACGGACGACCCAGTTTCCCAATCGTCAGCGAAGACTTGACGTTCAAAGATCTCATGGAATCTTTAAGTCAGGCCGCATTAAATGCCTGGGAAGTTGCATCAAGACGCAGATAAGAAAGCCGCGTCCAGGAAACCGCGTCCCCTTTTCAGACTGAATGACGTCCACCTGCATTCCAGAGGAATGTCCGCGTGACCCAAGGTTGCGTCCCTTCAACAAACGGGGCCCATTTTAAGGGAAAGCACTTAACTCAGCAAAAGACTTAGGCCATTGTAGGATTAGTCGGAAAATACGCAAGGCTGCGTCCCTCGCGTCCGCTCAAACCGCGTCTTCATCAGAGGAGCTGCGTCTGCATGGGTAGTGATGGGTCTTTGCACCGAGTCAAAAGACCCAGCGCTGCATCCCTAAGGACTGCGACCAGTGAGTCACACTCAAAAACTGCGTCCTTCGCGTCCACTTAAACCGCGTCTTCATTAGCAGGACAGATTCGCGTTAATTAAGCCCGCGTTTCTCTCTGTGAATGGACGCCGCGTCTCATCAAAAGGACTTAGTTCTGCCTAAGTTCCTATGAAATGATGACCGCGTTTCTCTCTATGATTTGATGCCGCGTCTCATCAGAAAAACTTAGTTCTATCTAGGTTCCTATAAATCAATGTCGCGTCTCATCAAGAAGACTTGAGTCAACGCTGCGTTTTATTAAAAGAAGTTGAATTCATCTACAGCAAGGCAATAAAGATGGAACAAGAAAATTTCAAAGACTTTTACTATTCAAAAAAAGGTAGAAGCAAGTACAAACACTCTTGGTGAAAAGAGTGTCCTTTTTCTTTAAAAAAAAAAAGAAGAAGAAGGCTACAAGTCCTGGTTCGCCAAGGAACGGATTTGCTCTCTAAGGCGATGTATCTTATGTTGACGCGCCTTCTCAGCCTCCATGAGAGCTTGGACCCGCAGATCCGCCTCAGATAAAAATCCCTGCGCTTGTACTCGGAGGGATTCCAACTTGGATGAACGAACAGAGAGGTTTGCTTCAACTTGCGCCTTGGCAGCCTCCAACTCCGCTAGCCTCTTTTCAGAGGTAGCAAGCTTATGTTCGTTAAAAGCAATCATGGCCTCAGCCCTAGCTATAGCAGCCCGAGAGTCAAGGATAGCCTGCTTTGCAGCCTGTATGATCATGACAGACTCCTTGGACTCGACCGCTAGCCTTTGATGATCAGCCTGGAAACCTTCAAGAAGACGGGTGTTATCGGTTATCTTCTCCTCCACCTCCCTTCGCTCCTGCTCTTGAGCAGCAAGGAGCCTATTCAGAGTTTCCTGGGCTTCGTGGAATGAGCCGGCATCCTCCAGGGATCGAAGCTCTCTCAGGTCTTGTCCCAGCTGCTCCACCACCAGCAGACACGCCTGGGCTAGCAAGGGCCTCCGGCCAACTTGACGTTCTCGGCCAAGTTTCCGAGAAACATCCGGGCGAATTCAAAGGAGCTACCCCCAGACAGGATGAAATCGATGCATGATCGCATCGCGTCAAAGAACTGTTGCACCGTTTTGCGTGTCAGGAACTCCATAGTATCATCGCCCGAGGTGCTCCCCGACCCCCTTTCTATCACGGGGTGAGGGATGTAAGCCGGCTCTTCTTGCGCAAGAGTCGGGCTGACCACCGGTACGGCAGGAGCAAGAGTAGCCACTAGCGCTTCTAGGGTGCTACCTCTGCAGGAACCTCCACAGCTAATGACAGAGTAGTGAGCTCGACCTCCTCAGAAACCTCGGCCGAGGCTTCAGCTGTGTGGCCTTCCGGAGGGGCACTGACCGTCAGACTCTCCACCTGAGCCCCCCCAGTTCTCTCTGCAAATTATCTCAACATTAGCTACAATGGTGAAAAGAGAAACCTTCATCAAAACTTCCTTACCAAGTTGGAGGTCCAGAGATGTCAAATTCTTGGGCGAATCCTGCAGAGTAGAAGTCTCCCTGGCTTCAGTGGTTGCCTCCTCGTCCTGCAGAGTGGAAGTCTCCCCGATTTCAGTAGTTGCCTTCTCTGGAGGCATCTCGGCGGCTGGAGTCTCAACTCCTTCCGGCTGGGTCAACTCTTGCACCATCTCCTCAATATGTGAGGAGGTTGCAGCCTCAATATCCTCGACCAACCCTGCAGCATAAAAGGAGAATGTTAAAACCTCCTCTTCAAAATGAAAAGAGAAATCAAGTCAAAAGGTGAAAAGAGTACCTTTAGCGGGAATAACTGCCGCCGGTGGTGATGCCGTCAACGGCTCACACCCATGTATTTCCTCCTCCGAGATGTGTGAGAATTTACTCGGATCAGGAGGAGCGGGTTCGTCACCATAGTCGACCTCATCCTCAAAATCGCTTCCCTCTGCGGATAAGGAAGACGACAGTTCGACGCGAGAGGCCTCGGTAGCCGGAGCCTTGCCACCAATTACCCCAGTGGTAGGGCTAGGGTCAACTGTCCGAGGACTGGAGATGAACACACTTGGAGACCCAGGTTGCTGTGCCTCATCTCTCCTTTCATGAGCAGGGGAAGACCCGGGCTGAGTTGAGACTCCTGCAATCTCAACATCACTCATGATGTCGACCTCCGGTTGCTGTGCCTCATCTCTCCTTTCGTGAGCTGAGGAAAACCCGGGCTGAGCTGAGACCCCCAGAATCTTAACATCACCTCCGCTCATGATGTCGACTTCGAACTGCTCGGCCTCGTCAGCGGCGGTCGGTTCGTCAACAGGCTCTCCTTCCTCTGAACTCCTGCAGCCCCTGCGGCGCAACCTATGGGCACGGACTAAGGGGACAGCCTCTTCATCTGCCTCTTCTTCCCTCGGTTCCTCAACACCAGCAGGGATGTCTTCGGATAGAGAAACTTCGGCCGTCAAGTCTCTCCGAACCTTCTTTGGGGCAGGGTCAGCAGTGGAAGTAGAGCCTCGAGCACGCTTACTCACCGCCTGTCGAGCCTTTGTTGCTCGTGGCTCCTCCCTCGACCCTCTTCTGACTTCCCTCAGAGCCTTCAGATACTGCTCGATGCCTCGCGAGCATTTACCGGACCCCGACCTTACTTTGAAATTTACATTGATACTCTCAATGCATGAATACTCCGAAACAAAGTATGGTGTCTGGTTGTCCTGGAAGTACCAGGTACAGAAGCTGAAGCTTGTGCGGCCCTTTGGCTCCTTGATAGGTAGACAGAAAGTTGCTTCTGTCCCTCCGGCCACGCTATAGTACCAAGCCCGAGCACCTTCGAACAAGTTCCCACTGAAGGCGAGTCGAGCATTGGGGTTGCCGATGTAGAGTTGATCATAGCCGAACTGTCGGGCGAAGCGATTCGGCATATATGGCTCGATCGTGCATGAGGTCCCTTGCCGGAAAAGCACATACCCAGGCCGGATGTTAACCAACCACCAGAAAATCCCCATTGACAGCCTAGTGAAATCATCTTGGCCTGCGGAGTCAGTAAATAGTTCCCCGAAAGATGCACCAGGAATCTCGGGGAAGCAGCGGTTAAGCTGGTAGTTCGAAGCAGACAGAATGCACTTTCGAACGTAATACATGTAAGTATTACACCAGTCAGAACCCTCCAACCGCTGTACAAAAGGGACAAAACCCTCGCTCCAAGGCACCGGCGTCATCAGAGAGGGGCAGTGCATCACGTACCAAGCCATTAAGTACGTGTAGGGCAGCTCGACCCGAGGGTTGGGGCGCTTCACCGTCGGCCTCCCCTCTGAGTCAACAATCGGCTTGCCATGGGAGTCGACAGCCTTCCCTGCCTCGCAGAAAGTCTGGGTTAATGCCCGCAACCCGCTTTGAATGCCAGCCGCCATGGCCGGGAGAAGGGCTATGGGACTGCCATAGGCCAGGAGCACCGCCGGGTACACTACATCGGCAACAATGACTTCATGTGGCAGCGTGGGCACCACACAGCGCTTCAACCACAGCATCAAGAAGCCCGCCAACAGTGCCCGATCGGAGATAGGAATTCGGGCTTGATGATGAAAGCTTTCGAAAACCATGTCAGGTTCGAAAACATCCTCGTTCGAAACCGTGGTGTAGAAGCCTTCAGAAGCCTTAACCCTGTCGTCAATCTCCTCGTCGGAGCTGGGAGCCAGTCGGGTTACCGGATGGTCTTTCTTATTGATACCATTAAACAAGTAGCTGGCCCAAGATAGCTGCTTGACTCCTCCCGACCTCCAAGAGGTTACCTAACCGCAAATGTGGAAGTGACATAACACCTCCCAATAAGTCTCGTACACTTGAGGAGACCCTTTCTTCATAAGGTTGAGCTCCTCAGTGGTTGGGACATATTCCTCATAGGGAGAGTCCCCTGTTGCCAGCCCCGAGACCTCATGCAACTCGTGCAGGGCAAGGCCCATCTCTCCGACCGGAGTGAAGAATGTCCCCGTCAAAGGATTGTACCGCTCCAGGACCCCGAAGAAGTTCTGAGAACTCGGTGGGATACCATACTGTACGGCCCTGACTACTTGGTACAAATCCGTTTGCTCCAACAAGTCCCTAAGGTCGGCAAGGACGAAGCTCACCATCCTGCCCCACCAATACTTCTCGGTGGAATGAACCCACCCGGGCGAACGGAACTCAACCGGAAAATCACCCTCCACTTTCATGAATGCGTTGAGGAAAGTGGTGCCAATTTTTTTTGTTTCTCCAACTGGGGGCTCAGTCCTGAGCGACCCGGGGAACAGGCCGAGAACCGCCCTATCATGACTATCATGACGGTATACCCTTTTGGAGCCTAAGTCACCGAGAGTAATCTCAGGGACATATCGGGAAAGGTCCCATTTCATCTTCCGAGGGACGGACATGTGCTGGAGATAAGACAGCGGGTACATCCTCTCCATGTCCGGAAGAAAGAATCTTCTACCCCCTATCTGGCGGAGCCATTTATAATCTCCGTCATACATGGAATAGCCGCCATCGCCGATATGGTCTCCAAAGAAGAAGGCAGGCTTCTCCAGCGGAACGCGAGCATCCGTTGTGAATGCTGTGTCAGTCATAAGCTCCCGAAAAGTTGTCATGTCAACATTGGAGAGCCTTTTCTTGCGCTCCTGCAACCTGTCAGCAGTCACAGGTACAGTCCTTTGCAGCACAAAGATTAAATCACGGTCAGCACCACCTACGTGCCCAAAGTGGCGCTTCTTGGAGAGTGGGGCAGAAGAGTGTGGCACTGCAAAAGAAAAGGACACTTGATCAGACATCTTATCAAAAAAAAAATGTTAAGTGTCTATAGTCCAGACGCAGAAAAGATACTGGACGCAGAAATTATCAAAATTCGCGTCTAGACTTGAGAATCCGCGTCCAGACGCAGAAGAGACATTGGACGCAGGAATTATCAAAATCCGCGTCCAGACCTGTAAATCCGCGTCCAGATGTGAGGCCCGCAGGATCAAGCCCGCGTTTTGAAAACCAAGACTTATGAAAAATCTCTAAGTACTTGGGCTCAGGTGCCAGATTCATAAAAAATCAGCACCTGATGTCATAGAACGCAAGGATCAAGTCCGCGTCCAAACCCTTCACAATTAGAAATATTCTAAGTGAAGAATCCGAAATGCAGGGCTCACTGACACCGGGTCATCAAACCCGCGCCTTGCTTATCAACTCAAAGACCGCGTCTGAGAATCAAACACGGTTTACATTCTGTGTTGACGGTTCTCCTCCAAAAAAAAAAGATATTTTTTTTTAGGGGTTCCATGAACTTCCATTAATGGTGAAGGTTAAGCCTAAACGGCATTATACCTGGGAAGAGGACTTCCTGCGCGGAGGAACCGCCCCTCTAGACCTCGGCGACGGCCGCCTTTGAGGATGATGCGGTGGGTTTAGTTTTGGGTGCCATCGTTAATCAAAAATCCGATGATGAACGATGAAGAAATGAAAGAGAAAGAGAAGACTCCTTTTTTTCTAAAACCCTAACAGATACGCTCGGAGAAGAAGAGGATATCTCTCTGACTGTTGCCATTTATAGGCACAAAGATTTGCAAAAATACGCGGCGCGTGGCTCGATTAGCTCTACAGCGAGTCATCGCTTGACGCGTGGAACAGATCATTTAATGAACCGGAAAGTCCGCGCGCCAAAAGGTGATGTCCCGACGGTTCCCCAGAACAAGTGGCGGTGCACTCATGACATGGCACGGATTCGCACTCAACAGGCGCGCCTCTTTGATGGACGTGCCCCGTCAGCACAACCATGGTCGCGTCCAGAAAGTCGCGTCCTTACACAAAAGGATGCGTCTCTCCGAAGTTCGCGTCCTTCTAATCCGGCCTAGCATCGCGTCTGCCCAATGGAATATCAATCGCGTTTTTCATTTCCAAAAGGCGCACCCCATGAAAGTTGCGTCTGTAAAGCAGTACTATCTCTGCTCTTCAAAAAAAAAGAACTGGCGTTCAGTCCTTGCTTCTGCAAATCAGTTTCAACAGTACACTGGCACAAGCAGACGATCGTCCACTCCTGGCTTAAAGCGCGTCCATGACAGACTAAAAGCAATCGGGGAGGTTTAGACTGTGTATCTAGACACTCAACACGATCAACTCTGGTGGCCTCAAAGAGTTCAACAGTACACTCATGAAGACCAACTCCAGATAAGATCAAACCCGGAGCATTAACAGTCCAGTCATAGAGGTGAATTCAGCTAGAGTCTAAAGTATTTCGAAATCCGTCCCAGTTAACTGCGGAATATCAAAAACTTTGGAGGGGGTTCTGTAGGCTGTCTAAAAATCACTAAAAGACAAGCCATTAAAAGCAGAGTCTCAAGTTCTAGACGCGAGGGCTCGACACCCGCGTCTCAACATCAAGGCGCGTGGGCTCAACACCCGCGTCTCAACATCAAGGCGCGTGGGCTCAACACCCGCGTCTCAACATCAAGGCGCGTGGGCTCAACACCCGCGTCTCAACATCAAGACGCGAGGGCTCAACACCCGCGTCTCAACATCAAGGCGCGAGGGTCCAACACCCGCGTCTCAACATCAAGGCGCGTGGGCTCAACACCCGCGTCTCGGTTATAACCGCCCTAGTTATGGGGCCAGTCGCCGCCCACATAGCGGGGAGGTCAGCCCCTCATTGTGGAGCATTTTTAGGGGGCACGTTCACCCCTGAAACCCCTATAAATAGCCTCGTCGCTATGAAGAAGGGGTCGAATTTTTTGAGCAAGAGACGACAGATAGAGACAGGAGAAAGAGAGCTCAACTCTTCAGCAAGTTCACTGCGTACGAGCTGCCCCTTTGCCTACCTTCTCTTTGAGAGTTTTGGTAGACATAGCTGTGTTACTCCTTCTACCAGCCAAAGAGAAGATCCCTGACGATCCTGACGGTCATCCGGTCAACGGAGAATAAGATTCACTCTCCACCGCCACTTGAAGAACCCAGCCTTAAACAAAGGGAGGATTCAAGACTCAACATCCTCCCTCCCTTGTAATCGGAGTATTAATCCGTTGTAAACTTTCAATTGATTCAAGGAAACTTTACGCGAATTTTTCCTCTGCAAACAGCTTGATCCTAGGTCCATAGTGTGCAAATGAAGAAGAAGACCTAAATCACCATTTAATTGGTGATTAAAAGCCTACCAAGTAGCCATTGACTTTAGATTGAAGATTTTGTCAGCCCAGGGCATCAAATCGCAAATCCAGGAGTTCAGGTAGACAGAAGACAGTCTGGACGACACGCTACCCAAAACTGGGCGCGCGCCGCCCTGGCTTGGCAGCGAAAACGCGGCTTGGGCCGCGTTTTCGCGGCCCTTTGGGCGCGAGCGCGCTTGTGTTTTGGGCCACGTGTTGTTCACGTGGCCCCCTTTACCCTGGTGTCTATAAAAATCCCCAGGGGTCTTCAGTTGGAGCAGATCCAGAGTTTTAGCAAGTTTTTGTAATTTTGTTTTTAAGTTTGTAGTTGTTGTAGTTGTTCTTCTTCTAGTTGTTGTTTTAGCCATTAGAGTGAAAGAGAGAGAGAGTGTGTGTAAGTGTTGTATTTGAAGGGTGACAAGCTAATACAAGTACTACTTCTCTTCCTTCTTTCAATTTACTTGTGCTTTCCTTTAGTGTTACTTCATTGTTGTAGTGTAAACTCCTTGCTCTTTACTTCTTCCTTTTGTTGTTTCTTGTTGTAGTGTAACTTCCTTCTTCTCCACTTCTTTTCCTTTGTTGTTTCTTTTACTTTTATGGCTAATTAACTTTTCTATAGCATGGCTAACTAACTACTAACCTACTAATTTCTAATTTCTTGATTGATAACCCGAATGAGTCAATAGTGTCAAACAAGCCTTGTGCAAACGAGAGCTATGGCATCTTAAGACGAGGGTTCTAACTCTAACTTCCTACAAGTGTTTACTTTCTTATATTTCATACTTAAATGTTTTTTTTTGATGATCTATGGGTTTTGTACTTTGCTTCTTGTTGTAAGCTAGAGACTTTCCTTTTAACTTTGCCGATACCATTAGTGCACTCGTGTCTTCCCGTATTCTCGCCTTCTAATGGATCTTGATATGGGAATGTCCGAGTTTTGCCGTGTAAAGCGAAGTTATAGGAAGAACTTTCACTCGATTTCCACGTGAATAGTTCCAACGCATAAGGGTTGTGCTTGCCTATGATCCATTGTGAGGCTACATCTTCAAGAAGTTAGGGATTAGTGGGAGCACTTAGTAGAAAGTTAGCCATGCACCTTTACCATTAAGAAAACTCACTTTTACAAACCACCAAAAATTTTCCAACAATTCTTCAAACAACTTGTTTTCACTTTTCAATTCTTTATTTGAAAACAAGAACTTTCTTTCTTTTTGAACTTTGAAGCCGCATCAAGCTTCTATCGCCTCCCTCCTTGTGGATACGACCCGTATAGCCGCTTCGCTACTACGGAAGAATCGCAAAAGCAGTAACTTCGACCCACTCCCTTTCTACTTTTCTTGTGCTTGCTTTTTGCCGATCACAAACACAAGTCATTTGTTTCATGGTTCGAGCAACTTGTCCACGCCTTCACCACGTGAAGGATTTCACTATCCACTAAAGATCACCATGAAGGCACCACAATTATAAGGTCTACTCAAAACCCGTAGTACATAACTCCAACTTTCAATCCTCTACACAACAGGTAGTACTGAGCCAATTGAGATTTACAAGCTCTTGGAAACCACAAAGGTCACAAGTTCTTACTTTACAACTTTTAGGATTTTGAGTGGAGAAATAAAGCTTAAGAAGTTTTGTGAGAGAATCATCAAAGTTCATGCAAAATTTCTTTTAAAAGATAACATTGATTTAAAAAAAATAAAGTAAATTAAGAAAATACTTTTATGCAAAGTTAAATGATCAATAATTCATTATTAAGCATAAATAAGAATGTATGAGATCTAGAATGCCACACTTGCAAATCAAAAAATATATTTGAAAATGTTTATGCATTAAATCTTGATACCAACTTAAAAAAATCATAATATGCATTGAAAATGAGTATCAATAGGGAAATCATGATAAAATTAATAGGATTTTGTCTTGTTTTCAAGCAGAGATGTTGGTCCAAAAAGATCCAACCGAGTTGGAGAAGATGATGGCTTGAAGTAAGAGGAAGCAAACCAAAAAAAGTGCAGATTAGTCGACTTATAATTTTAGTCGACTAACGCACAAGACCACTCGACTAGTAGACTAGGGAAGATACAGAGGCAGAAATAGAGAGGAAGCATTATACAGTAGTTAACTATATAGTTTATAAGTCAACTAATGGCAAGGATTAGTCGACTAATCCTTGAGATAAGGTGACTAATCGAGGCATTTGCTGAAGCAGAATCAGTTTTCTTTTCAGACTCAGGTTTCCTTTTTTGATGGAGGACAAATAGAATTCAGTTTCTATTCAATAAAAATTTATTTCTAAATATTAAAGGGTCTCGAATTCTTCAAAATTAAGGAGATCAACTCCTAATATGATTGATCAAGATTCTTTAAGCATTCAATGATCAAGATCATCTCATAGTCTAAAGAGGATTTGTTTTGTAAAATCTTATATATAAAGATTGTAACCCAACATTGTAATTGTCTCAAACAAGAAGAAAATCTCAAGTAAAAGGATAAAAAAACAAAGAAAGAGAGGAGCAAGGTGAAGGTGCATAGAGAGAAGGTAATACTCTTGTAATCTAGATATAGATTAAAGAGAAAGGTGAATACTCTTGTTGCATCAAGAGAAAAGTTAGAGCTCTTTGTATTAAGTTTATTAATAAAGTTCTCTCAAGTTCTCTCCCCGCGGATGTAGGCCAAGTTTGGGTGTGTTGTTTCTTATTGCACTTTTGTCTAGGTATTGCTAGTTTGCTTTACAACAGTTTTTCTTTTGTAAGTATTGTCATATTTTCAAGTTCCGCAAACATCGATCATGGGAGTAACAAATTGGTGTCATGGAGCGCCGATTTTTTACAACAATTAATATCAGAGCTAAAGGTTGACGAAGGGCAATATGTTAAATATAGAAAGTTTTACGATAAAGTTCAAGGCTGAGAAGTTCAATGGGAAAAGAAACTTCGATTTATAGCAAAAGAGGGTGAAGGCGTTGCTAGTGCAACATGGCCTTCATAAGACCTTGCCAGGAAAGTCAACAAAATGTACAAGTACATCAGATGAGGATTAGGATAAGATGGGTTTAAAATGGCAAGCACGATCCAACTAAGTCTCGCAGGCAAGGTGATGTACAACATGATAGATGAAGAAATGGTTACGAGATTGTGATCAAGATTAGAAATATTGTATATGATAAAAAAATCTCTCCAACAAGTTGTATCTCAAGAAACAACTATATGGGATACGCATGAGCGAAGGAACAACGGTGTTGGAGCATTTAAAATTCTTCAACAAGGTTATCAGTGAGCTTCTAATTGTTGATGTCAAAATCGACGAGTTAGATAAGGTGTTAATACTTCTCAGTTTGCTTCCACAATTATACGATCACATCATCCCTACCATGCTCTATGGTAAGAAACTCTCATCTTGAAGGAGGTCACATCAACTCTCTTATCTAATGAGATTAGAAAAAGACCAAATCAAGAGGAGCAAATAGGATTAGGTTTGACGGTCAGGAAAAGGAAGGAATAGGAGAATGAAAGAAAAGTCAAAGCGCATCAAAGGCGTGTAACTTTTGTCACAGGGAAAATCATTGAAAGAATTACTGCAAGCATCGACAAGAGTGATTGAAGGAGAAAGGGCAAGGTGCAAAGGCAGACGTGGCAAGAATGTATCAGACACCGAAATATTGATGGCGTCTTATGTTGAAAACAGCACCTCTTAAAGGTAAAGGCTGGATGTTTGATTCAGGTAGTTTGGTTCATGTATGTTCCTAAAAAGAGTTGTTCAACTCCTTGATTGCAAGGAGAAACGGACTGTCAAGATGGTAAATAGCTCAGGTTGCGACGTCATCTGCACTGGGACAGTCAAAGTTACAGAAAGAGATGGGACAGTGCATGCTCTGGAGGCGGTCCAGTATGTCCCAGAGGCGCAATACTATTTAATATCCATATGGGTGCTCATGAAGAAGGATGCCAGATCCAAGTGCAACAAGGCGTCAACACAGTTAGTCAAGAAGACAAGATAATCTTGGAAGGAGAGAAGTATGGAGAGTTATACAAGCTGAATGAAAAAACTCAGTTTGAGATGAAGTTTTGGAGATAAGCTTAGAAGGGATCTCATCACAAGGTGGATCAAGGAAGAATATAACGGGATGTGAATTGGATCAAAGTGTTGGGGAAAAGAGAAAGAGTGCATTCGGGTAAGGACCGAGATGGCTCAAGCCATGGCGATAAATCAGCCAAAGGCCCCGGGAGAGGGCCAAGAGTTAAGGCTTCATAGTACAGTTGCAATCAAAGAAAGAATCAAGGTAGTAATCCAAAATTTCAAGGTGTTTTACTAAAGGTTTGAAAAGCTAGTAAAGATGGAGTTTGCTAGGATTTTACCTTGCTTTCAAAAGGAGATGTTGGTCCAAGAAGATCCAATCGAGTTGTAGAAGATGATGGTTTGAAGTAAGAAGAAGCAAACAGAGAGGGTGCAGATTAGTCAACTTATAACTTTATAATTCAACTAACGTACAAGACCAGTACACTAGTAGTCAACTAAGACATATACAGCGACAGAAACAGAGAGGAAGCATTACACAGTAGTCGATTATATGATTTATAAGTCGACTAACGGTAAGAATTAGTCGACTAATCCTTGGGATAAGTCGACTAATCGAGGCATTTCCTGAAGCAGAATCAGTTTCTTTTTCAGGCACAAGTTTTCTTTTCTAGTGTAGTACGAATAGGATTCAGTTTCAATTCAATAAAGGTTTGTTTTTAAAGATTAAAGAATTTAGAATTCTTCTAGGTCAAGGAGATCAATTTCTAATCAGATTGATCAAGATTCTTCAAGTATCTAATGGCCAAGATTATCTCATATTCTAAAGAGGAGTTATTTTGTAAAATCCTATAAATAAACTACCCAGCATTGTAACTGTCTCGAACGAATAGAAAATCTCAAGTAAAGGAGATCAGAAAAAGCCAAGAAAGAGAACAGCAAAGTGAATGTGCACAGAGAGAAGACAATACTCTTGTAATTTAGGTTAGATTAAAGGGAAAGGTGAATACTCGTGTTGCATTAAGAGGAAGGTTAGATCTCTTTGTATCAAGTTTAATAAAGCTCTCTTAAGTTCTCTCCCATAGACGTAGGCTAAGTTTGGGCCGAACCACATTATATTCTCATGTTATTTCTTATTTCTCTTTTATCTAAGTATTGCTAATTTGCTTTACAATAGTTTTTTTTTGCAAGTATTGTCATATTGCCAAGTTCTACAAACATCAATCCCGAGAGTAACAAATTAGTATCATAGTGCATCGATTTGTTACAACAAAGACTTCCTAATCAAATAACTTATATATATGCTCTAAGAATCTATCATAATTTCAAACATTGATGTATCAAAGAAATCCATAAAAGCTTCAAATAATATGCAATTCATCAAAAACTAGATCAAAAATATACAATCAAACATGAATTTGAGTACACACAAGGATATATAGAATATGAAGCACAAGAATCAAGTGTAACTGAAGGATCATGCGTATATATCAAAAACATTTCACAAAATAAACATACACATGAAGCAAAAGCAATTTTGTATTATAACAAAAATAATTCTTTGTAAAATATATAAATTATTGACAATTAAAAAATTACTTTTGTAACCAAAACAATTTTATCTACAAATAAGATCTAATCATTTGAATAATAAATCACAAGTTTTTATTCTTTTGAAAATAGAAAATTCTTTTCAAAAATAAGTCCCAAAAAAATGTTGATCCTAAAATCATTTAAAACCAACTAAAACTCATCATTAATCAAAAATCAAGTAAATCAAGAAGATATTTTTTCATTTATTTGAAAGATGATAAACTTCATAAAATATCTTAAAAAAGCTCAATAGTATAAATATACTTATAAAATATCTTAATAAATCTCAATAGTAAACATATATTCACTAATAAAATAAGCATGTAAATTCAATGAAAAATATGAAAACAATTTTTTCAAAGGTGCACGCATAGCCAATAACCAATTAACTCATCTTTAATCTTAGAAAACATATATATAGAGCCAAGGTAACTATACTTAGCATATGAACATTCAAACAATTTAAAATATGTTTAAAGAGACAAATGAAGAGTTTTACTTATACAAATAACTATCAATCTCTACTCCTCCAAGACTGGCCCCCCTACCTTAATCTCTTGATAGTGATGTATCTTTTGTTTAGTTCATCAAGTTCTGATTGCATCTACCATCAAGACACAACTCCCCCTACATCTTGGAACAGGAAACATCTATATTAAATAAATTTGGTATGAATTTTGGTACTGATACTTTCTTGGGTCCTTGGGGGTTAGTACTTTCATGAGCTCAAATATTCTTATATGAAATATTTACTTTATCAAAATAAAACTTATCAAGATGGCCTTTGCGGTCACAATGTGAATAAATATACAAATGTGCATGCTTATGAGCATGATATGTATGTGTATGGCGTGGAGTATGTGCAAGCATGTGTGGAATGTGTTTCTTATGAAACATTAATTCCTATCTATTATGATCAAAAGCACATTGACTTAAAGTAGAACTTAAACAATCAATTTTCTTTTGTAAAATCATAAAACCTTTATTTTCAGGAGAAATATTTGAATTCTCATTTTTATTACAAGAAGATAAAGCAATAGAATTATGACAGGAATGGTAATCAAAGTCCTTTGTCACTTTATCAAAAGAAATAGATAAATCCTTTTTTCTTTTAAAACAAAATCTAATTGATTTTTCAAAGATTCTTTTTCTTTTGAAAACAAATCAATTTCATTTTTTCAAAGTCTTATTTTCTTTTATTTGGAAAACAAAACTACTTTGTTCTGTAAAGAATCATTCTCTTTTGAAATAATTTCAAACTTATTTTGAAGAAAGTCTTTTCCAAAACAATACCTAATTTTGAAACATGGAATTATTTTCTTTCTTAAATCTCTTGTTTTCAATTTTTAACATATTATATTTTTCAAGAAGTTTTTGACAAAACATTGCAAGATCATCATATGATATATTTTTATTTATCGGATTTGAGTTTACCTCAAGAGAGTCATCCCCTTGGACCATGAAGCACTTGTCGGAACTATTATACTCTTCTTCACTATAGAAAGTCTGTCAAATTTTGGTGAAAATTTGTGTTAAAAATGGGTGAGTTGCGTCAAAGTCGTGTCAAAAATTTGTGTTGAAATGTGCCGCCGCAAAAGCCCCCGCCACAATGGTTGGGTCAAAATTTTGACGCAATATTGTAATTTTGCGTCGAAAATTTGATGTGATAGATATTTCAAAATTAAGCTTAGGAAAAATCCGAGAAAATAGTTACGTGAAAAATACATTACGTCGGATTTTCGACGCAAATGGATTCCAAAAAAATGATTTAATCAAATTGGAGTTTGCGTCGAAAATTCAACGCAATATATATTGTTGCGTCAAATATCCATTGCAATTTTGTCGTATGCTCACAAATATGTGGAATGCAAAAATTTTTGGTTTAAAAATATTGTCATTTTACTAAAAGTCCTATAATTGCATCGAATTGGGTAAATTTGATGCGACTGTGTCGTGTGCTTCTGGAAATATGCTGAATGTGAAAATGTTTTGTTTAAAAATACTAAAACTTGATTGAAAGTCCTATAATTGTGTTGTAGCTTATAGATTTGACGTAAATTTTGATGTAATTGCGTCAAATATTAAATTCAATGCAATTAATAGATTTTTTAAAAAAATATCAACTAATTTATGTATGTATCATACATATAAACATATTGCATACAAACATAATATGTATTCATACAAACATATTGCATATCAACTCCAACAGCATCAAACAACAACCAAACAAATCACAATTATACATACAAATTCTCATTTAAATCTTAATTATACATACAAATATAATAAACTCTTTTCCAAACTCTCCTAGGCATTGTCGTCACCCCCGCTGCTAGATTGTCTGGCGCTTTGTTGACTCACCATAAACTGGGTCATTAGCTATTGCACCTCTCCCTGACTCGCCTCCAAGCTGGTGATCTTCTGACAGTCAGCCTCCGACTGTTGTCTCATGACCTCTGACTCCTACCTCATGGTCTAGACCTGTTACTCAAGTTGGGCTGTGCAGGCGTCCCTCCTAGTAGACCTGGTGCCTCTGCGAACATTCACGTGCAGCCTGAGTCTCATCACACGTCCAAATGTCTCAAGAGTCACTGTGTGCTTGTGGTGCTCTCATCGCAGCCATCTACTATCGCCACATCATAATACCTCTTGAGTTGCACCTGAAAAGTATCAAAGGCATTAAAAGTATCATAAAATATAAGGATATATAAATAAATTTTTAATACTTACACCCACAGACATGGCTTGGTCGCTAACTAGCTTGCCAAGGATGCGAGGAGTGGGAAGCTTGCCCTCAGGATTCCTTGTTGTAGATCTCTTTTGCGTCCGGCTCCCTCCCAGGGGCCTCTCTCTATTACAAATGCAAGAAACTTAAAAAATTAAATTAACTTTAAAAGCAAATTTGCTATAAAAACAAATGAAGATAAATGTATACTTACAAATTTTTCCCTTCCACATAGAAAGAATGTCTCTACCCATCCTATGTAGCAAGTCATTGGCAGCACGAGAGGCTATACATTTTTCTCTCTTCGACAACAAATTTAAAAATAAACAAATCAGTAAATGTACTGTGTATAATAATTTTAAACAAATTTATAATTTTTTTATTTTACTAAGCCACTCTCATCGTCCTGATTGTTCTTTTCATATGTTGATAAGAGGTTCTTTCAAGTCTCATTATCGCTTCTGTCTGGTTACTGAGCAATAACCTCAGATATAGAACCCTGGCAACGATTAAAAATATAACGCAGAGAGCGATTTTTATTGTCGTTCCACTTTTTTTGGGCATTATCGTTAAACCACTTGCAGAATTTTTTTGCAATCTCCCCATTATCATTCCAAGCCGCAGTGAAAATGCATCCTTCATATAACACAAAGCATATTGGATTAAAACCTTAATAAAGCATAAACATAAGCAACAATATTAATGACCCAGATAACTTACAGCCAACTTAAGATATTATGCTTTAACCCTCCTTATGCTTCTGAGTTGATCTCTTTTTCATTTGAAGTTTGTTCACCAAGAGAGCTCAATGTGTTCCATATTGCAAAAGCAGAATCACAATTAGAAACTCTAGAAATATAATCAAAGTTGAGGATTTGCTTTAGTGCAATAATGAATTTAGCATTTGCATCAAAAATTTTGACATTCTCAAGATTTAACTCTTGGTTATGACAAGATAAATATTTCTTCCTAGACAATTGATATATGCAATCATCTTAACTTTTCAAATTTGAAAGTTAAAAATATCAAATATAGGTGGATCAAGAAATTCATATGTGTTTGTAAACAAGAAAGTGATTTGCAAAAAAAAGGAAAACTCCACAGTGGTTAGACCGAATATCATGAGCAGTCTCTCTGATACCAATTGAAATCACCTAGGAAGGATGAATACGTGATATCCTAATCTATGCGAAGATTAAAAATAATTATCAAAACAATTTACAACACAATAACACAATAAACAAAATTCAAACTCACAACCAAGAAATGAAGTCGTATATCCTGTGAAGGGCTCTGAACTTCTCCTCGTGATTCTTTTTAGATAAGAGTTGATGTTGTTGGCCCAGTGGCCTCCACTCTAGTTTTGATGATGATTAACTCATGTAGTTATGTTTACTAATAATCTTGTGATATTTAGCTTCAGATCATTAATCAAGATATTAGTTGGTGATTATCTTCAACAAAGAAGTTTTGAAGCCTTTCACATGGTGATTCAAGAGCCCGAGCAACAAGATCATACATAGCACTCGTTGGAGTCTAGCTTGGTGGATCACGGAGTTTTAGATCGAGTCGACTTGAAGATGGAGTTCATCAAGAAGACTTCGGTACATAGTTTAGTTTTGTGTTTAGATCCATTTGTAAAGACTAGATAGTGTGATATGCTCAAGTTCACAACACACACACGTTTTATGTTTTGGATATTGGTTTTCGGTTTTTGGTTTAACCGATCTTGGTTTTCATGAATAGTTAATATCAATACAAGTTTACTTTGTTTAAGTGTATATTAGATATATTCTATATACATGTAAGCTTAATTTCCTAAACAAACATATGTTGAGATGCCTATTCATGAGGTTTGGTGTTTTGTGTTTTTAACAAAACATATTTTTGAAAATAAAAGACAAAAACAATGATATGCATATGTTTCATGTATATTGGACCTATGTCCATATGCAACATGTTTTAAAATGATTAAGTATCATGTTTTTGTATTTGGATATGTTTTGGACAAAGTTTATTTGAAAAATCAAAGTTTGGAAAAATACAGGTTTTGGTTTTCGGTAATTTTTCCATAACACAAAATGGTTCAAAATGTTTGATAATTGTGTTGAAATTTTTATCACATGTTTATATAACATATATTAAGTTAGAAACTATTTTTGTGGTTTTTTAAAAGATTTATGGGAATTTTTAGAATTAAAAATACCAAGTTTTTCTGACCCAGATTGCCTTCTGCTAGGCTCTGCCGGTCGACCGGACCCAGAGTCGGTCGACCGGACCCGGTCGACCGACGTGCACAAACTTGTGCACGTTGTCGTAAGCAAGGCACGATCGACCGGGCGGTCGACCGACCAGAGAGCATTTGCTCTCTGGATTTGGGCGGTCGACCGGGCGGTCGACCGAAGGCTTCCAACGGTCAAAAATTTGACCGTTGGCGGTCGACTGGGCCGGTCGACCGCCAGCCGCCAAGAGCAGAAATCTGCTTTAACGGCTAGTTTTGGTTTGTGGGTTATATAAACCCCATTTCTTTGGGATTTTGGTCATGATTTTAACAGAGAAAAATTCCTACTTTCTGAAGTGTTTTTACAAGATTTCAAAAGTGTTTTAGAGCTTCAAAAGATCTATCTTTATATTGTTTTAGGTTTTTAGAAAAATCAAAGAAAATAGAAATTTGGGAGATTTGTGTTGTTCTTCATTTCCATCATCTTCAAAGAGTTTTCCCAAGTATTTTTCTTTGAGTTTTTGTTTTCCAAACACCTTGATTTTCACACTTGAGCTATCATTCTATCCTATTCTATAGGATCTTTGTTTTGTGGGGAAAATTGAGTTTGTGGTCTTTGTAACCACCTTGTTGTAACCACCCTTTATTTGTGATATCCCTCTTTGGTAGAGGTGGATTTGGGTTGTGGTTAGCTCCCTCTTTGGTAGAGGTTGAGATTGTGGTTTGCTCCCTCTTGGTGAGGTGGAGGTGGATTGGATTTATATCCCTCTTCGGTAGAGGTGGATTGGTGTTAACCTCGGTAGAGGTTGTATTGGTGGATTTTTGGAGTTCGGTACTCCGGTCTTTGATAGACCATTTGTATTGCCTCGGTGGAGGTTGTTGTTGGCCCAAGGTTACAATCACCCATGTTTAGTGTATTTTGATGATTACAAAACATATTAGTTATTTGTACTAATATCAATTGTTGTTTAAGTGTGTTTCAGGTTTCTATCTCAAATAGATGTCTTCTTCCCTAAAGGAAGGTGCTTTGGACTCAAGACAACTCAATTTGGGCTCAAGATGCAAAATTGAAGATCACGTGGAGATAGCCCCTCTTGAAGCCTTGAAGTCCCTAGAACATTGTAAGAATAGGATGTTAAAGTTTGAGTGTTGGATATTGGCTCTAGGATACACACACACATTTTTCTTTACAAATTCTATGTTTTTAAAAACGTTTGTTTCTAAGTTTTATGCCTTAGTTTATATATACATGTATCCAACTTGTTACATTTTGAATATCTTGTTTAAAACATGTGTATAGACTATTTCTTGCATAATACTTAGTTGTACGTATTTCAAAATATTTTTACAAAAATTTCCAACTTCAAAAACTGTCAGTTTTTCTGTTTCAGGCAAGTCCGGCCGACCGCCCGGTCGACCGGCGCCTGTGTCAGGACATGCACGGTCTGTGCATGTCTGTCGGTCGACCGGCCGGTCGACCCGACTGTGAACAGTTTGCTCTCGGGTTTTCTGGGTCGACAGGGTCGGTCGACCGAGAGAAGGAAACTGTGTTCTGTCAAAGAAGACGGTCGACCGGACGGTCGACCGAAGCCCAACGGCTCTTTGCCAACAAGGCGACGGTCGACCGACCCGGTCGACCGCCAAGCCTGCAAAAGCCAACGGCTCTTTCCTCTTTGGTGCAATTCTGAAAACTGTTTTTATTTTCTATTTTAACAGACTTTTTGAAAGTTATTGGAGACCTTTTTCAGGTCAAATTAGGTGTAAAGAAAATGGTTTTAACCTATTCTCTCCTTATAAATAGAGGGAAATAGGTCCTCATCATTTACCAAGAAAAATCCTCTAGTTTTCATTGTTTTCAAAGAGAAAAGAAAAATTGTTTTAAAGCTTTCATTCCAAATTCTTTTGAGCTTGTTTTTCAGTTGTGTTTGATTGCTAATATCACTCTACAACTGAAGTTTTCTCACTACACTTCATAGAGCCAAAAATCCCTTACTCATTCTATAGTGAAGTTGTAAAAGAGTGAGAGATTGTAAAAGAGTTTGAGAAAGAGTTTAGTGATCTTGTTGTGATCACTCTTGTTCTTGTGATCCTTTTTCTTGTGGAGCAACCTCTTCGGTAGAGGTCCTTGTAAGTTGTGAAGCTAGGTGCTTGGGTCTTCGGTAGACCAAATTGTAAGGCGTCCTCGGTGGATAGTGGAAACCCTTCACGGAGGTGAAGGCGGGGAGTAGAGCGGTGGCTCGAACCTCGAAACAAATCTTGTGTTTGTGATTGCCTTGTGTCAATTCTTTCTTTAAATTTCTCTTGCTCTATATTGCTTTAAATTACTTGCTTGTGATCTTATTTCTTTCTTTGTGCTATTACTTCAAGCTTGTGATACTTGTGATATATTGTGTGCATCTCACTATTCATCCATCATACTTTGCATTGTTCGATCATATCTCATACAACAAGGTTGTGTTGGCCCAATGGCCTTCCACTCTAGTTTTGATGATGATCAACACTCATGTAGTAATGTTTACTAATATTCTTGTGTTTCTAAGTTTCAGATCATTAACAGGATATTAGGTTGGTGATTAGCTTCAATAAGATGATTAGAAGCTATTCATGATGATTCCGGTGCCAAAGCTTAAAGATCATACCTTTGCACTTGGAGAATCACGGAGTTTGGACCGAGTCTACTTGAGGATGAAGATCGTCAAGAAGACTTAGGTATCTAGTTTAGAGTTTGTGTTTTAGATCCATATTTGTAAAGCTTAGTTTAGTTGATATGCTCAAGTGCACAAAACACACACGTTTCATGATTTGGTTTTTGGTTTTCATGAATAATAGATCAAAACAAGTTTACCTTATACCTATGTATATTAGATATGTTCTAGATATACATACATGCTTTAAACTTGCTAGACAAACTTATTTTGACTATCCTATTCATGTTTTGGAAAATTCTAGTTTGATAAAATACAAGTTTTGTTTTTGATAAAATTGGCAAGACACAAAAATGAATTGATATGTTGATATATTGTCTTGAAATTTTTATCACATGTTTATGTTTCAACATAAAATGATAAAACAATTTTTTATGGTATTTTTAAAAGAGATAAAAGATTTTTTAGAAAATATTTTTCCAAATTTTTCTGACCTGGTTTTGTGCTGACAGGCTGGTCGGTCGACCGGGACGGTCGACCGCACCAAGGGCCGGTCGACCGATCCGGTCGACCGACGTGCACAGACGTGCACATCTGTTAGGCACAGTGGACGGTCGACCGGGCCGGTCGACCGGGCCTGAGAGCTCTGCTCTCGGTTTATTTCGGTCGACCGGACCGGTCGACCGATGTTGCCCAACGGTCACAAATTTGACCGTTGGCGGTCGACCGGGCCAGTCGACCGGCAGTTGGTCAGACTGCCAACTCAGCCTAACGGCTAGTTTTTCCTAGGGGCTATATATACCCCATTTCTCCATTGTTTTGAATAAGAATTTTTGAGCTAAAAATTTTTAGTTTTCTGAAGAGTTTAAAAGAGTTTTTAAAAGAGTTTTTAAGTCAAAAAGATTTTATCTTATTTGTTTTTGGGTTTTTGGAAAATCAAAGAAAGCTAGGGTTTTGGGAGATTGTTTTGTTTTTCATTTTCTATTATTTACAAGTGATTTCCCAAGTAGTTTTTCTTTGTTGCTGGTTTCCAAAAACACCTTGTTTCCACACTTGAGCTATCACCTATCCTAATCTATTTAGGATCTTGTTTTTGTGGAAAAGAAAAGAGAAAAGAAAGAAAGATTGTGTTTGTGGTTTTTGTAACCACTTGTTGTAAACCCTCCTTGCTTTTGTGAATCCCTCTTCGGTAGAGGTGATCGGAGTGGTATTGGTTTGGATTCCTCTTTGGTAGAGGTGATTGTGTTTGTTGTGAGCCTCTTCGGTAGAGGTTGTTGTTGTTATTGTTTGTTGTTGGCTACGGGCCGTATCCCTCTTCGGTAGAGGTGGATTGTGGTTGTATAGCCTCGGTGGCTTTGTAAGGTTGAGAGAGGAGTTTGGTACTCCTATAGTGGATTGGGAAATCCTACACCGTGGTGTAGGCGGGATGTAGAGTTGGGTACTCGAACCTCGAAACAAATCTTTGTGTTAGCGTTTGATCCAATTTCTCTCAACTCTCTCTCATTTATATTGTGCAAAGCATCATACTTCATATCATCATATCATATTTGCTTGTGTTGAGCAAATCTCATATTGCCATATCATATTGCTTGTGTTGCCTTGCATTTTTTCATATTGCTATATCCTTGATTGCTTGGCTTGATTGTGTGTGCACATATTTCATATTGCTTGGATTGCTTGTGTGTGTGTGCCTAACTTGTACTCATCCAACAAGAGCTTCACATAGCGCCTCAACCCATTTCAAGGGGAATCAAGGGGAGTTAGTCCAGAGCCTCGCAAGGGGAATTCGGCTACACTTGTTGTATTGTATTAGTTTGTGCATAATTTGCATTAGCTTCCGCATTTAGCGCACTTAGTTTGCATTTAGTTTCTTAGATTAGCACTTACACCTATTCACCCCCCCTCTAGGTGTTTTTCAATTGGTATCAGAGCTAGTGCTCCTGATACTTAGGCTTAACATCCTAGGAGTGAGATCCATTTGCTTGCTAATCTCATTTGCATTTGTTTGTTTGCACATTCATATATAGTTTACCATGGACTTCATGACCCCTCCTAGCTTTGACCCTTCCAACATTGATGTTTGGAAGTATAGGATGTCCATGTACCTAAAGACCCTAGGTTTGCATGTCTTCCTTGCCGCCACCAAGAGATGTTATCTTGGTGATGGTAATCATATAAGGGCCAATGCACAAGCCCTAGAGGCCATTAGAAGCACTCTTCCTAAAGATTATCTCTTATGTGTTTCTAACTTTGATTCCGCCTTTGCAGTGTGGAACAAATTAACAACCACCACCACCTCGGAGCTTCGAGTTCAAATTCAAGAAGAGGAATCTAGTGGAGAATCCGATCCACAATGCTTCATGGTCCAAGGGAATGACTCCCTTGAGGTATATTCGGAATCCCACCTAGATAGTAATGATTGCGCTAGTTCTTCAAATGATTATGTTGATCCCCATGCCTTAAATGAAGAACTATCTATTGTGTGTGAAAAGTTAATAGAAAAATATAACGTGTTGAAAAAGAAAAGTCTAGATATTGAAAAGAAAATAAATGTTTGCATTCTAGACTTGATTGTGTTTTGCAAGAGAAAGTTGAGGCCTATAATGAAAGGGATTCATTGAGATCTCAATTGGAACTTGCTTTAAAAGAAAATAAATTTTTAAAGTCTAAAAATGATTGTGAAACTCTTTTGAAGAAAAATGAAAATATGTCTTCTAAAGTTGATTTGTTTTAAAAGAGAATGTTGCTTTGAAAAACAAAATCATTTCTATTTCAAATGAGTTGAATGTTTGTTTAGATAAGAATATTGTTTTGCAAAATAAAATTGATGCACATGTTTGCCATGCTAGTGTAGCTTCTTCATCTAGTCTACCTAATGCATGTACCTCTTCTTCTAGGATCAATGATGATATTTGTATGTTAAAGAAGAGAGTAGATTGTTTGGGCTCCACTATGAGCCAATGTGCCATGAACCACACACGCTTGGAAACCTTGGTTCGAAAGAAACAAGTTCCATCCTTTATGCATGCACACCCATCACGGCATACACATGCTTCACACGGACACCATCAACACAAGTATGCTCATGTGTACACATGTACACATTGTGGCCGAAAAGGCCATCTTGCTAAATTTTGCTATGATCGTTTACATGTTGAAAATTTAGCCAAGAAGTTTGTTTGGGTTAGAGAAGGTACTAACCCCCATGGACCCAATAAGAGATGGGTACCAAAGACCACCCCTCCTATTATTTTTGATGTAGGTGTGGGCTCTCACATGACGTGAGAGTGATGACACCTTGGAGTGGATGCGTTCCGTACTTAAAGGAAATCATATGGATGCATCACTTTCAAGGGAAGATTTGGTGGAGATGACCACCATGTTTTGGAGACAAGGAGAGTTGCTTCTTCTGTTTTGGTAACAATCCTTTACTCCCATTTGTTGTTTACATGCTTTCCATGTTTTAATGTTACTAGCATGTTTTTGATGTCTATGGATTAGTATGTTCATTCCATGTTTATTAGATTCTTGACATACATGTATAGTATTTGAGACACATATGCTTATATGAACCCATATTTAGTGTTCTCACTTTTGTTTAAGCTATAATGTACATCATGAATCTAATACATGTGAATTTACATAGTAATCATGTTTTAGTTTTATCATGATGATTTTTATATTGTGTTTTGATGCTTCATGTTAAGGTTACTTGTTTAGATGTTATTTTTCATTAAGACTAGGAATTATACTTGTACATATAGTGGGCCACAAATAAATCTATATATGTTTGAGCTTGAACGCTTATTTGAACCCATTAGATGTGCTAGTATAGTCTAGTTTTGATGATTCATACATTTCAAACTTGTATTCCATTTTTGGATTTGTTTTATGATTGTGTGTTTCACTTCATGTATATGTGTATTTTGCCAAACTTGAAGATATACATGTATACCTCTTGAGTCATTTGCCTTTCATGCAAATACCTATTATGGACTCAAAGTGTGTTTAAGGGATATGTGTGTATACTTCTTGTGTTGACAAATCATACATATACCTTGAAAAGAATTGGTATCAAATTGTTTTAATGAAAAGCTAAATTTTCATACTTTTCATGCTTTTCATGTTTTCATGATTTTCATGTTTTTCATGTGTTCAATATTTAACTTCATATATATGTCTATCTTATCCAAACTATTGACTATACATGAGTATCCTTTTTGAGCCACGTGCCTTCATGCATATATTTTGTGGACTCGTTATGTTTTGGATATGTATGTATACTTTAGTTTGTATTAGACATACATATGCCTTGAACATTAGATAGTTTTGATGATTTTCGTGTTTTAAAGAATAATTGAGCTTATTGCCTAATTTTCATATTTATGATTTTCATATTTTATTTGTACACTCACATCTATTGCTTGCTCATGTTTTGTTTTCATGAGTCTTATTTATGCCTAATTGAACTTGAGTGTTTGATATGATGTGAATTTCATGTTTATGAAAAACAATTTTGTTTTATTCCTTGCTTGAAGGATTTCGTACTAGTTAACAAGTTTTTCCATTTAACTAGTTGCGATGTTCTTCACTTTGGTAGAGATTTTCAAACAAAACTACATTTTCAAATCTATCTTTGAAAACCCCTACTATCTAAGGGCGGTAGGATGGGAGATCATGTTCATGTATGCCCTAAATTGAAAATCTTTAAAACTTGAATTATGATTGGGTGGTAGATAATATGATGTATACACTTGAACTTATTGTTATGTCAATTGGTATCATTGAACTCTTTCAATTGGTATCATTTTGATCTTCTTGTATACTCATATATGCTTTGTATGTATGTATGCTTTAAATTCCAAGTATATCAATTTCTATTGGTATCTATCTTTCATACATATATATGTTTGTGTTTATGGTAGTGCTTGAGTTTCAATTTTGTTTAAATTGATTACTTTTAAATTGTTATCAAGACTATACATGTCTTTAGTTTGTATCTCATAAAGGGGGAGAAAATTTGGTTTTGTATTTCAATTGGTATTTGTACTCCCACTCTTTATGATCAAAAGTTGTTATTTTGAACATATGATATCAACATCAAATTTGTTTATATGTTTTTCAAAATGAAATATATTCTTACAATTGGTATCAAAATTTGTGTTTAGACATTCAAAATTTGTTATGTTGTTTTACAATTGGTAATTTGTTATGTTTAATTACAATTGGTATCTCAAAATGTTGTTTAAAGAAAATATTCAAAGTTTTGATTTGTATTTCCTATATGCAAGGAGAGCTTAACATCTCTCTTACATATAGATTCATGTTGAGTATATTATAAATTGAGGAGCTTGACAACTCTTCTTTATATGATATACGTGTGTAGGGGGAGCTTCACATCTCCTCTTATGCATTACATAATATGTGTTATGTGAATTGGGGTTTGTCATCCCTTCTTCATGTAATGCATATGTGTAGGGAAGCTAACTTAGCGTCTTCCTCTTCATGAATGTATATAGCATATAACATATATTGATCCTTATTTATTGGTATCAAGATGCTTCATTGACATATTTTTAATTGATATCATGTTTGTAGTCACCCCTTATTGATTTTGTTTTGTTTTAGACAAAAAGGGGGAGAACATTGTTTGCATTGTTTTGATTGACAAAAAAAGGGGGGAGAAAGATTTTTACCCCTCATTTTATCTATGGTTTTGATTGTTTACCCCTTTGTTGATGATTGACAAAAAGGGGGAGAATTATTTGACAGTTTAACATGCATATATAAAACTCAAATTACTTCTATGCATGATTGGTACATGTTTTATATGCATGCTTATGTTTATGCATATATTATGTTTTAATCTCAAGAATCTCAAGAATATTAAGTTTAATTGATTTATAGAGTTTGCTTTGTAATTGGTATCTAGAGCTTATTTTGTTTTGAATATTCCATTTGATATCTAGAACCATTTATTGTTTATGCATATGCATGTTTCATGTTTAATATTCATTGCATATATTTATTGTTTATCCCTATGCATGAGTTAAGGGGGAGCTTCCTTGAAGCTTATCTTTAATCCATGCATATATAACTCCATGAGTTTTGTCATCATCAAAAGGGGGAGATTGTTGGCCCAATGGCCTTCCACTCTAGTTTTGATGATGATCAACACTCATGTAGTTATGTTTACTAATATTCTTGTGTTTCTAAGTTTCAGATCATTAACAGGATATTAGGTTGGTGATTAGCTTCAACAAGATGATTAGAAGCTATTCATGATGATTCCGGTGCCAAAGCTTAAAGATCATACCTTTGCACTTGGAGAATCACGGAGTTTGGACCGAGTCTACTTGAAGATGAAGATCGTCAAGAAGACTTAGGTATCTAGTTTAGAGTTTGTGTTTTAGATCCATATTTGTAAAGCTTAGTTTAGTTGATATGCTCAAGTGCACAAAACACACACGTTTCATGATTTGGTTTTTGGTTTTCATGAATAATAGATCAAAATAAGTTTACCTTATACCTATGTATATTAGATATGTTCTAGATATACATACATGCTTTAAACTTGCTAGACAAACTTATTTTGACTATCCTATTCATGTTTTGGAAAATTCTAGTTTGATAAAATACAAGTTTGTTTTTGATAAAATTGGCAAGACACAAAAATGAATTGATATGTTGATATATTGTCTTGAAATTTTTATCACATGTTTATGTTTCAACATAAAATGATAAAACAATTTTTTATGGTATTTTTAAAAGAGATAAAAGATTTTTTAGAAAATATTTTTCCAAATTTTTCTGACCTGGTTTTGTGCTGACAGGCTGGTCGGTCGACCGGGACGGTCGACCGCACCAAGGGCCGGTCGACCGATCCGGTCGACCGACGTGCACAGACGTGCACGTCTGTTAGGCACAGTGGACGGTCGACCGGGCCGGTCGACCGGGCCTGAGAGCTCTGCTCTCGGTTTATTTCGGTCGACCGGACCGGTCGACCGATGTTGCCCAACGGTCACAATTTGACCGTTGGCGGTCGACCGGGCCGGTCGACCGGCAGTTGGTCAGACTGCCAACTCAGCCTAACGGCTAGTTTTTCCTAGGGGCTATATATACCCCATTTCTCCATTGTTTTGAATAAGAATTTTTGAGCTAAAAATTTTCAGTTTTCTGAAGAGTTTAAAAGAGTTTTTAAAAGAGTTTTTAAGTCAAAAAGATTTTATCTTATTTGTTTTTGGGTTTTTGGAAAATCAAAGAAAGCTAGGGTTTTGGGAGATTGTTTTGTTTTTCATTTTCTATCATTTACAAGTGATTTCCCAAGTAGTTTTTCTTTGTTGCTGGTTTCCAAAAACACCTTGTTTCCACACTTAAGCTATCACCTATCCTAATCTATTTAGGATCTTGTTTTTGTGGAAAAGAAAAGAGAAAAGAAAGAAAGATTGTGTTTGTGGTTTTTGTAACCACTTATTGTAAACCCTCCTTGCTTTTGTGAATCCCTCTTCGGTAGAGGTGATCGGAGTGGTATTGGTTTGGATTCCTCTTTGGTAGAGGTGATTGTGTTTGTTGTGAGCCTCTTCGGTAGAGGTTGTTGTTGTTATTGTTTGTTGTTGGCTACGGGCCGTATCCCTCTTCGGTAGAGGTGGATTGTGGTTGTATAGCCTCGGTGGCTTTGTAAGGTTGAGAGAGGAGTTTGGTACTCCTATAGTGGATTGGGAAATCCTACACCGTGGTGTAGGCGGGGATGTAGAGTTGGGTACTCGAACCTCGAAACAAATCTTTGTGTTAGCGTTTGATCCAATTTCTCTCAACTCTCTCTCATTTATATTGTGCAAAGCATCATACTTCATATCATCATATCATATTTGCTTGTGTTGAGCAATCTCATATTGCCATATCATATTGCTTGTGTTGCCTTGCATTTTTCATATTGCTATATCCTTGATTGCTTGGCTTGATTGTGTGTGCACATATTTCATATTGCTTGGATTGCTTGTGTGTGTGTGCCTACTTGTACTCATCCAACAAGAGCTTCACATAGCGCCTCAACCCATTTCAAGGGGAATCAAGGGGAGTTAGTCCAGAGCCTCGCAAGGGGAATTCGGCTACACTTGTTGTATTGTATTAGTTTGTGCATAATTTGCATTAGCTTCCGCATTTAGCGCACTTAGTTTGCATTTAGTTTCTTAGATTAGCACTTACACCTATTCACCCCCCCTCTAGGTGTTTTTCAGGTTGCATTGCGCACCTCTAACCCATTCAAGGGAATTGGGAGGAAGGAGTTCAGAACCTCTCACGGGGTATTCGGCTCTTAGTCTTGTTTTGAGAGATCGTTGCATCATTCATCATACTTAGTTTTTAAAAAGAATCATTAGATTAGCAAATACACCTATTCACCCTCCCCCTCTAGGTGTTTTTCAGTTGTATTGGTTGAGAGAGGAGTTCGGTACTCCTAGTGGATTGGAAATCCTTCTCGGTGAAGGCGGGGACGTAGAGCTCGGTGCTCGAACCTCGAAACACATCTTCTTGTTTGCGTTTGATCTATTGACTCTCAACACTCTCTCTCTCTCTCTTTATTTGTGCATAGCATCATTCATATTGTCATATCTTATATGCTTGTGTTGTGCCTTGCATTGTTTCATATTGCTTATTCCTATATGCTTGGTTGTGTTTGCTTGTGTGCCTCACTTGTGCTTAACCACGAGAGCTTCATATAGCGCCTCAACTCTTATTCAGAGGAATCAAGAGGAGTTAGTCCAGAGCCCTTCACGGGGAATTCGGCTACACTCGTTGGTTGCACTAAGTGTTGTTACAAATTAGTTTTGTAATTTCGCATTTAGTTCTTAGATTAGCCTTATCACCTATTCACCCCCCTCTAGGTGATTTCAATTGGTGTCAGAGCCTACGCTCCTGATATTTGGTTTAACCACCTAGGAGTGAGATCTTGGTTTGTTAATCTATCATTTGCATTTGCACGTATATTTGTTTGCACACACTCATGGATTGCTTGTCACCTCCCATGTTTGATGTTTCCAACATTGACATATGGAAATTTAGGATGTCCATGATTTGAAAACCCTAGGCTTGCATATTTGTCTTGCCGCTACCAAGAAATGCTATCTTGGTAATCGTAATCATATAGAGGCCAATACACTTGCCCTTGAGGCTATTAGAAGCACGCTTTCTAAAGAATATCTTTCTATTGTTTCTAACTATGATTCTGCCTTTGCAGTGTGGAACATATTGACCACCTCCAAGCTTCAATTGCCAATCCAACCGGAGGATGAATCTAGTGGAGAATCCGAGTCACAATGCTTCATGGTCCAAGGGAATGACTCCCTTGAGGTACATTCGGAATCTCAATTAGATAATGATGATTGTGCTAGTTCTTCTAATGAGTATGTTGATGCCAATGTCTTGAACGAAGAACTCTCAATTGTTTGAGAAAAACTTTTAGAAAAATATAATCTTTTGAAAAAGAAGAGTTTTGAACTAAAAGATGAAAACAAGGTTTTGTGTTCTAAACTAGACTTGGTTTTGCAAGAGAAAGAGGAGATTTCTAATGAAAGAGATTCATTGAAATCTAAACTTGACCTTGCCCTAAAAGAGAATGAATTTTTAAAAAATAAAAATGATTGTGAAATATTTTGAAGAAAAATGAAAACTTGTCTTCAAAAGTTAATTTTGTTTTAAAAGAAAATGATTCTTTAAAAATAAAAATTGCTTCTATTTCACAAGATTTAGAAAGTTGTTTAAAGAAAAATGAATCTTTGAAAAATAATATTGATTCACATGTTTGCCATGCTAGGATAGTTACACCTAGTTCACCTATTGCTTGCCACACTTCTTCTTTAATTGAAATGACATATTTATGCTTAAGAAGAATATTGATTGTTTGGGCTCCACTTTGAGCCATTGTGCTTTGAATCATACACGGTTGGAATCTTTGTTTCGAAAGAAACAAGTTCCATCTTTGCATGCACACCCTCCACGGCATACACATGCTACTCACGGTCACAACCATCACACTTTGTATGCTCATGTGTACACTTGTACACATTATGGACGTAAGGGCCACCTTGCTAAATTTTGTTTTGATCGTATAAATGATTATAATTTAGCAAATAAATTTGTTTGGGTTAGAAAAGGTACTAACCCCCATGGACCCAAAAGAGTATGGGTACCAAAGACCACCCCTATTGTATTTGATGTAGGTGTGGGCTCTCGCATGACATGAGAGTTATGGTGCCTTGAAGTGAATGCGTTCCGAGCTTTATGAGGATTATTTGGATGCATTACTTTCAAGGGATGTTTGGTGGGAGGACCACCTTGTTTTGGAGAACTAGAGAGGTGCCTTCATCGGTTTTGGTATCGATCTCTAACTCCCGTTTATTGTTTACATGCTTTTCATATCATTGTTTTAGCATGTTTTGATGTTTCATGTTCATTATGTCATATGCCATGATATTTAGATTAGTGATATACATGTTTAGTTAGTTGAGACACCCATGTTTTATATGGATCTATATTTAGTGTTCTCACTTTATTTTTAACTAATATGTATGTTCTAGATCTAATGCACATGCATATACATAATGAT
Source organism: Agave tequilana (assembly GCA_038442645.1). Lineage (NCBI taxonomy): Eukaryota > Viridiplantae > Streptophyta > Magnoliopsida > Asparagales > Asparagaceae > Agave > Agave tequilana. The sequence continues at coordinate 8,103 of JAVJIF010019155.1, read as the reverse complement.
CATAGTTATGTTTATGATTTTTGTTTTGTTTTGATGCTTCATGTTTTGATGTTTATAGATTATTATGTTAAATGCCATGATTATTAGATCATTGACATGTATGTATAGCTTTTGAGATCACCGTTGTTTATAAGGACCCATATGTTGTGATTCTCACCATTGTTTAGCTATTATGCATATTATAATTCTAATAGCGTGTGGATTTACATAATGATCGTTTTTCCTGCTTATCATGTTGATTTATGTCTCGTTTTATGCTTCATGTTTTGAATATATGTTTAAATGTTAGTTTTCATTAATACTAGGATATATACTTGTACATATAGTGGGACACAAATAGATCATTATATGTTTGTGCTTAAACGCTCATTTGTACCCATTAGATGTGCTAGTATAGTCTAGTTTTGATGATTCATACATTTTAAACTTGTATTCCCCATTTTGGACATGTTTTATGATCATGTGGTTTCACTTCATGTATATGTTTATTTTGCCAAACTTTAAGATATACATGTATACCCCTTGAGTCATTTGCTTTTCATGCAAATCTTTATTATGAATTCAATTGTGTTGAGGGATATGTATGTATACTTCTTGTTTTATCAAAACATACATATGCCTTGAAGTATATATTGTTTTTTAATGAAAATTTAGTTTTGACAATTTTCATGTTTTCCATGTTTAGCTTCATGTATATGTCCATCTTGTCCAAACTATTGATTATGCATATATATCCTTTGAGCCACGTGCCTTCATGCATACATTTGTGGACTCGTTGTGTTTGGATATGTATGTATACTTTAGTTTGTACTTGACATACATATGCCTTGAAGAAATCGAGTTTTTGATGATTTTCGTGTTTTAAGGAATATTGAGCTATGTCAAATTTCATGATTTTGTGTTTCACATAACACTTGTACACTCACTTCATTTAAATGTTTCTCATGATTATGTTTTCATGAGTATGATATGGGCTTTATGGACTTTTGAGTGTTTAGTGACCATGTGATTTACATGTATTTCATGAAATATATTTTTGTTTTATTCCTTGCTTGAAGGATTTCGTACTAGTTTACAAGTTTTTCCATTTAACTAGTTGTGGGATTCTTCGTTATAGTAGAGTTTTTCAAACATACACTATTTTTCAAACCTATTTTTGAAAACCCCTACCTTCCAAGGACGGTTGGCTGGGAGACCATGCACATGTATGCTCTATAGTGAAAATCATTTTAAACTTGAGCATGAAATGGGTGGTAGGTTATATGAGATATACACTTGATATTATTGTTGTTTCAATTGGTATCATTGGACTTTTTCAATTGGTATCAATATTGACGTTTTTCTTGTATACTCATATTTGTTTTTTTTTGTGTATGTATGCTTTCACTTCAAATTGTATCAATTTCGATGGTATCTAATTTTTCATACATATATGTGTTTATGCATAAGCTTATAACAAATAAATTTGACCATCGTTTTATTTGGTATTTCATAAAGGGGAGAAAATTCGTATTTTTATCTTTCAATTGGTATTTTATTTACCGTTGATTTCTACTCCCTTACTTTATGGTGAAAATTGTTTTTATTTTGGTATCATATGTTCTAAATGACAAATACTTACAATTGGTATCATTTTGTATCAAGATGTTTATTTGAATACTTTCAATTGGTATCAAGATTTTATTTGTTTTTCTCACAATTGGTATCAATGCCTTATTTACTTTCAATTGGTATATGTTCACTTTCAATTGGTATCAAATGTACTACTTTGACACATTTTTTAAATGGTATCTTAATTGTTTGTCACCCCTCATTGTATCATTTTTTTGTTTTAGACAAAAAGGGAGAGAACATTTTTTTATTTTGTTTGTGACCCCTTTGTTGATGATTGACAAAAAGGGGGAGAATTATTTGAGTTTATATGCATGTTTTTATATGCATGTTTTGTTTATCTAGAAACATATTTTATTATTAGTTTGTCGTTTAATTGGTATCAAGAGCTTTATTAAAAGAACATTTAAAAGAACATTTAATTGGTATCAAGAGCTTTATTTAAAAGAACATTTAAAAGAACATTTAGTTGGTATCAAGAGCTTTATTTAAAGAACATGTTTTTATTTTGGTATCAAGAGCTTTAATAGAGTTTTACCATATCAAGACCATGGTTCATTGTTTTATGCATGTCTATGCATTTTCGTGTTTAATTTTCATTGCATATTTATATATTTTTGTGATGCATGAGTTAAGGGGGAGCTTCTTTGAAGCTTAACTTTAATCCATGCATATATACTCCATGAGTTTTGTCATCATCAAAAAGGGGGAGATTGTTGGCCCAGTGGCTTTCCACTCTAGTTTTGATGATGATTAACTCATGTAGTTATGTTTACTAATAATCTTGTGATATTTAGTTTCAGATCATTAATCAAGATATTAGTTGGTGATTAGCTTCAACAAAGGAGTTTTGAAGCCTTTCACATGGTGATTCAAGAGCCCGAGCAACAGATCATACATAGCACTCGTTGGAGTCTAGCTCGGTGGATCACGGAGTTTTGGATCGAGTCGACTTGAAGATGGAGTTCATCAAGAAGACTTCGGTATATAGTTTAGTTTTGTGTTTAGATCCATTTGTAAAGACTAGATAGTGTGATATGCTCAAGTTCACAACACACACACGTTTTATGTTTTGGATATTGGTTTTCAGTTTTTGGTTTAACCGATCTTGGTTTTCATGAATAGTTAATATCAATACAAGTTTACTTTGTTTAAGTGTATATTAGATATATTCTATATATATGTAAGCTTAATTTCCTAAACAAACTTATGTTGAGATGCCTATTCATGAGGTTTGGTGTTTTGTGTTTTTAACAAAACATATTTTTTGGAAATAAAAGACAAAAACAATGATATGCATATGTTTCATGTATATTGGACCTATGTCCATATGCAATATGTTTTAAAATGATTAAGTATCATGTTTTTGTATTTGGATATGTTTTGGACAAAGTTTATTTGAAAAATCAAAATTTGAAAAATACAGGTTTTGGTTTTCGGTAATTTTTCCATAACACAAAAATGGTTCAAAATGTTTGATAATTGTGTTGAAATTTTTATCACAGGTTTATATATATATATATTAAGTTAGAAACTATTTTTGTGGTTTTTTAGAAGATTTATGAGAATTTTAGAATTAAAAATACCAAGTTTTTCTGACCCAGATTGCCTTCTGCCAGGCTCTGTCGGTCGACCGGACCCAGAGTCGTTCGACGCGGACCGACGGTCAACCGACGTGCACACTTGTGCACGTTGCTGTAAGTAAGGCACGGTCGACCGGCCATAGAGCATTTGCTCTCTGGATTTGGGGCGGTCGACCGAAGGCTTCCAATGGTAAAAAATTTGACCGTTGGTGGTCGACTGGGCCGGTCGACCGCTAGCCGCCAAGAGCAGAAATCTGCTTTAACGGCTAGTTTTGGTTTGTGGGTTATATAAACCCCATTTCTTTGGGATTTTGGTCATGATTTTAACAGAGAAAAATTCCTACTTTCTGAAGTGTTTTTACAAGATTTCAAAGTGTTTTAGAGCTTCAAAAGATCTATCTTTATATTGTTTTAGGTTTTTAGAAAAATCAAAGAAAATAGAAATTGGGAGATTTGTGTTGTTCTTCATTTCCATCATCTTCAAAGAGTTTTCCCAAGTATTTTTCTTTGAGTTTTTGTTTTCCAAACACCTTGATTTCCACACTTAAGCTATCATTCTATCTATTCTATAGGATCTTTGTTTTGTGGGGAAATTGAGTTTGTGGTCTTTGTAACCACCTTGTTGTAACCACCCTTTATTTGTGATATCCCACTTTGATAGAGGTGGATTTGGGTTGTGGTTATCTCCCTCTTTGATAGAGGTTGAGATTGTGGTTTGCTCCCTCTTGGTGAGGTGGAGGTGGATTGGATTTGTATCCCTCTTCGGTAGAGGTGGATTGGTGTTAGCCTCGGTGGAGGTTGTATTGGTGGATTTGTGGAGTTCGGTACTCCGTCTTTGGTAGACCATTTGTATTGCCTCGGTGGAGGTTGTATTGGTTGAGAGAGGAGTTCGGTACTCCTAGTGGATTGGAAATCCTTCTCGGTGAAGGCGGGACGTAGAGCTCGATGCTCGAACCTCGAAACACTTCTTCTTGTTTGCGTTTGATCTATTGACTCTCAACACTCTCTCTCTCTCTTTATTTGTGCATAGCATCATTCATATTGTCATATCTTATATGCTTGTGTTGTGCCTTGCATTGTTTCATATTGCTTATTTTTATATGCTTGGTTGTGTTTGCTTGTGTGCCTCACTTGTGCTTAACCACGAGAGCTTCATATAGCGCCTCAACTCTGATTCAGAGGAATTAAGAGGAGTTAGTCCAGAGCCTTCACGGGGAATTCGGCTACACTCGTTGGTTGCACTAAGTGTTGTTGCAAATTAGTTTTGTAATTCCGCATTTAGTTCTTAGATTAGCCTTATCACCTATTCACCCCCTCTCTAGGTGATTTCAGATGTGTGTAATTGCTTTCTTGGTGTATAGAGAGTTCAAACCAATAATTTTGCGAGAAGAATAAAACAACTTGTATATTTGTGCGATAATATAAAGAAGTAAGAGTTAGAGATATCAAATGTAAACCAATCGCAGATGCATAGGATTATTAGTGAGATTCGAGCCATTTGTTTTACATTTCTACCTTCATCACAATGAAGGATTTCACTATAATTGCTCTCGATTACAATTGACCTTGATCCCACAAGATCATTATGTGTCGTAAGCTCTCTTACTCATTCCCGCAAGAACAACACACTTGAGCCCGCAAGCTCGATCGAGGTCGCAACCTCCAAAAACTTACAATAAGGATTTAAATGCTTGGTGATCAACACATGATCACAAAAAAAACTCTTACAAGACAAATGATCCTACAGAGTAGATGTCCATAAGAAAGCTCAAACTTGTGTGAGAAAATCTAAAGATTGAAAGAATGAAAGCTTAAACAAAATCTTTTCTAAAACTTGATGATGCACTCAAATCTTTATAAGCTGATGTGTGAATCTTATACTTGGGTTATCAGTAGCACTCCTATATATAGGAATACTAAAACATGTGTTTAAACTCAAAATAGCTGTTGGAAACAAAAATGGAAAGATTTGACCAAAAAATGCCCATTAAAAGCGAAAACTAGCAATTCTGTTAGGCTGCGGTTGATCGTCAATGACTATAATTATAGCTGTTAGGGCTGTCGGTCGACCACCTAGAGAGAGCTTATTTGCTCTCTGACAACCGGTCGACCGACTAGAGAGAGCATTTGTGCTCTCTGGTACTTGGTCGACTGCCCGGTCAACTGCATGCACATGCCAACTAGCTTGCGACACATTCGGTCGACCGGCTTGAGGCAAAAAACAAACTTTATTATATTTTAAAAATACCTTTTAAAAATTCAATAAATTCTCATAAAAATCTACAATAAATCTCTAATAAATTCATGAACTAAATTTCTATAAAATCCATACTAAATCTATAATAAATCCATGAACTTTAAACTTTAAACTTTGAACTTATTTGAGGATTTTAAAATTTTAAAAAAAATTTATAAACAAGTTTTTCTCAACATGTTTAAGAACACAAAAAACAAGTTAATAAAAACTCCATTTGGATTCTGATGTGTATGAACAACACCAATACACATATAAACTGATATAAATACTGGAACGAATTTAAAACACAAATAATACAATCTTTTCAACTCAATATTGTTAAACTCAATTTCTTAAAAACTAAAACACAAATTATATTTAATAAAATTCATTAAATCAATATAAATTTTGTGTTTGTAAGTTTGGGCAATCACTACACTACTCTTTACAAGAATCTAAACTTACAAGCTCTTACAAATATATTTAATTGAAGTCTCTTCATCTTGAATTGACTTCAACATATTCGATTTCTTTTTTCTTTTTCTTCTTGTCTTGATTCATATAGAGTTTGACTCTTTCTTGAGTATTTTATATTGTTCATTATGCTTGGGCTCTTAAATCAATACTCGATAGCTTCAATCAGTAATTTTGAGTCTTTTATTGAAGCTAAATACTGGCTCATAATCTTGATTAAAATCTAAAACTTAGACATACAAGATCATTAGTACTATAACTGCATGAGTTAATCATCATCAAAACTAAGTGATGGACTTTTGGGCCAACATTTGTGGTATAGACAGATGACCTTCCATCCTCTTGTAATGTGAATTTGATATATTCTGATACCAATTGTTAAGAGGAATTAATATGCTTGATACCAATTATTGTTGCCCGGATCGACATTGCGGAAGGTAGCAATATGGCAATACTTGCAAAAGAAAAATTATTGTAGAGCAAACTAACAGTACCCAGACAAAACAACAATAACAATAACAAGAGGATTTAACGTGGTTCAGCCGAAACCTGGCCTACGTCCATGAAAGAGAACTTGAGAGAGTTTTATTAATAAACTTGGTACAAGAGATCTAACATCCCCCTTCTCTTGATCCCCACAAGAGTATTCATCTTCCTCTTGAATTTTAGAAGATTACAAGAGTATATTTTCCTTCTATGCATCGTCACCTTCCTCTCTCTTTCTTGGCTTCCTATGACTTCTTCAAGATCTTCACACACAATCTACTGGGTTACAACCTTTATTTATAGAACTTTACAATGTAAATCCTGTTCGGACTATGAGATGATCTTGGTCGACTAGTCGACTAGTCATTCAGTTTAGTCGACTGGTCCTCAGCTTAGTCGATTTATAAGATATATATACTAAGGCCTGTTTGTTTCGTTGCAAAACGTCGCAAGTCGTAAGTCGTAAAATGAGAATGGAAAAAATGAACTGTAGCAGAGAAAATATATTGTGTTTTACGGTGTTTGGTTGATAAAGTGGAGTGTAAATGGAAAAGTATATTGTGTTTTACGGTGTTTGGTTGATAAAGTGAAAGTGTAAATGATAAAGTATATTGTGTTTTACGGTGTTTGGTTGGTAATGTAAAAGTGTAAGTGGAAAGTTGACCACAAAATTAACTGTAGCAGTATTTAAATATTATAAATACTATTAAATTAAATCTACTATTACAAATTAATTGTATTAATAAATTTGAGATAAAAAATTAATAATCTTAATATTTTATTTATAACAATAATATTAATAAAATATTAGTAAAATTAGTAAAATATTACTACAATATTAACTAAATAAGTAATTATAAAATTTTAAGAAAATCTAAAGAAACTGAATAAATTTTAAGGATACTAATAAAACATAAATATTAAAAAATCTTAAAAAATTAATAAAATATAGTTATAATATTATAATATTATAAAAGACTTAAGATTATTATAATATTAAATTTTATGAATATAATATCGTAATATTATAAAAATATAAAATTAACAAAGTAAAATATATTATAAATTTAATAATGAAATATTATTATGATATTATTATAATGAATTATTACAATATTAACATAATAAATATTAATATAATTTTAAAGTATATTATAATATTAATAAAGTAATTATTTATATTAAGAAATAAATAAATTAAATATATAATAATTTTATATTAAAACACATTATTTTTATATTAATAAAATATTAAATTTAAATAAAATATTAAAAATTTGGTGTAAATATTAATAAATAATAAAGTATTAAATAACAATATTAAATTATCTATATTAAATTAAAATAATAAATAGTAAATATTAAAACAATCTTAAAAATAATAAAAAACTAAAAAATACCATATAAAATAATTCGGTAAGAAATTAAACACTATTAAAAATATAAATATATTAAATATTTAATAATATTAATATATATTGATTATCAAGTAACTGCTTTGACACTACGAATGTATTACAAGTAGAATTTACATGACCACAAAATTAACTGTAGCAGTTGCAAGTGGGAAATTTGAGTGTAAAGTGAGATTTATATGACCACAAATTTAACTGTAGCAACTGCAAGTGGGAAATGAGAGTTGTATTTTGCGAAATGTTTTGCAACGAACAAACAGCTGAAAATGGAAAAGAGTTTTACGACTTGCGGTTTTGC